>JAXIVH010000032.1:2957850-2973623 GCA_036785325.1 Urophycis tenuis
AGACACACACACACACACAGACACACACACACACACACACACACACACACACACACACACACACACACACACACACACACACACGCACGATCACACGCACGCACACACACAATCTCGGTATCCCCTCCCCCTTCGTCACGGGTGAACAACATTCAGTCACCCCCCCACCATCAGTGAGAGGCTGAAAGGGGTGTATGTGTGTGTGTGGGGGGGGGGGGGGGGGGAAGGAATAGGTTGTCCCTGCCAAAAGGTTCCGGGTTCCAAACACCCGAGGTCCGCCGCGTGCTTGCGGGGCGTGACGCCTCGGCGCTAATCTAACCTGCTCGTTAATCACGCGCACCTAAACAACTACTTTAGCGCGGAGTCGCTGGGGGGGGGGGGGGGGGGGGCTGGCGCAGGCTGAATGAACGAGCAGCCGACGCGCAGCGCGGTGCTCTGCCCTTGGCAAGGCTGTCGTTCTCCGGGAAGACGCACAGCGGAGTGCCGAACACGGCAGTCGGCACAGCGGTGCAGACTAAACAACAGTAACTTTATTTATTCATACTGTACTGTAACACTCGCGCATACGCGCGTACACACACACACACACACACACACACAGACATCGCCACGGCAGCAGGTCGATAGCCGCGGTCCGTGTGTGTGTGTGTGTGTGTGTGTGTGTACGCTGATGGGGGTCTCTCACCCGTACACTACGGCTGGTGGGAACACAAGTCTCTGGGTTCTTCAGCGGCGCTCGCGTTCGGATGAACACCAAAGAACGTTTAAATGCTTTGGGGCGTAAAAAAAAACCCCACAAACAACAAACAAGCTGCTGCTGTCATTAATTAAAGAGAGGAAAAGATATTAAATCTGTGCCAGAGCTTCCCCAGAGCTAAGACGTGCGCTTGCATGTGTGCGGGGGAGATTCACAATGCACACGCAGTGGACTGAGCACACACACACACACACACACACACACACACTCACACCAATGAGGCAAACAAGGCAAGATTTACACTCTATGATCTCACAGTATGGATTTACACACAGACACGCAATCACACGCAACCCCCCCCCCCCCCCACACACACACACACACACACCCGAAAACACACACACACATACTTACACAGAATGTATCGGCTCTTATTGATTACATTGACTGAAAGCCCTCCGGATTAATTTGGCAGAAACTATGAGGAAGCTAGAGAAGCTGAGGTGAACAGTGATGTATGACTGAGCTCCGGGCAACGCCTCCCCCCCCCCCCCCCCCCACAACACACACACGCACAACCCACACACGCACAACCCACACACACACAACCCACACACACACACTCACACACACACACACACACACACACACTCACACACACACAAACCACACACACACTAACACACTTACATACACTCACACACACACACACACACACACACACACACACACTAACACAAACCACACACACTCACGCACACACACTCACACATACACACAAACACACTCTCACACACACACACACTCAAACACACACACACACACACTCATACATACACAAACACATGCACACGCACACACTCACACACACACACCCCACGGAGGAAGAGGAATTTTATGGAAGACGTGGACGGACCACAAACACAACAACAACCGGTTGACACGGCAACAGAGACGAGCGCGAGTCAAACCGAAGGACGGAGATGAAATCGAGGGAGATAACAAAGAGACCGCGTGAGAGAGAGAGAGAGAGCGAGAGAGAGAGAGGGGGGGGTAAAAAGCAGAGAGAGGAAGATGAGGCGAAGATAAGAGGATTAGAAGGCGGACCGGCCCGAGGACCGGCCCTACTGTCAAGGTCATCGCCATGGGGCCGGGGGGCCGGGGGGCCGGGGGCTGCGCCAGATCGCTTCATCTCTCCGGGTTTTGTGACAGTGATTCGGAGCCGCCCCCTCCCCCCCCCCCCCCCCCCCCCCCCCTCCACAAGTCTGCCAGGAGTGCAGACCTTGTCGAGGTAGACTTTGTCCTCGTTATGCAGAATAGTGACAGCTCATCGAATTCTCAAACTTCTTGATCTCCGGGGTATTACAAATACTATCCCCCACCCCCACCCATTCTCACCATCACCTCCACCACCCCCACCACCATCACCACCACCACCACCACAAAAAAAAGAGGATCTAATTAAAACCACAAGGCTATGGATCATGAATCACGTCCCGACTCCTGGGGGTGAAACACGATTTAACTACACTAATGTGGCAGAGATTAACAGAGAGGCTATCCACGGCTCCTCGTCTCTAGCACCTGCCGCTCGGGCACGGGGAAAACAACCCGTCAACAGAGCTGCGGCCCCCCCCCCCCCCCCCCCCCCCTTTCAGCTGCCGCGTAAAAAAAACAAAAAACAAATTGGCAATTTCTTAAACCACATCGGGGAAACGTTAGCGTGTTCAGGGGCGTGACAGTGAGTCAAATCCAGCGCGCGCGCGCACGGGCGCATGCATGACTTCACGCCGAAATTAATTAGCGTGGTATAATTAGTGCAGTCACTCCCGGCCGGCCGGCGGCGGTCGGACCTGACATCTTCTGACTACAAACAGTTGGCGTGGAGCTTCAAGAGGGCCCGGGCAGACGGGGCTCTTTTTTTTTTTTGCGGGGCGCCGGCGTGGCGGTGCAGATGGGAGTTGGCAGGGGATGGAGAGCACGCTCCACTGCTGTCCACAGACAGGAGGTTGATGTTTAGCCTGGGTGGCACGCACACACACGCACGCACACGCACGCGCCCAGGCACGCACGCGGGCACACACGCACACACATACATACATACACGCCCCCCCCCCCCCCCCCCCCCCCCCCCCGACATCCCGGTGCATGCCGAGGAGGGGGGCTTTGTGTGCGGGAGGCGGGTGCAAGCTGTTGCTTGCCCCCCCCCCCCCCGTGGTGCATCATGGGAAGAGGCTCTGAAAGCGTGCACACTTGAGATGTTGACGCGCACGCACACACACACACGCATACACGCGCACACACACACACATATAAACATAAACACACACGCACATGCACACACACACACACACACACACGCACTCACGCACACACACACGCACACACACACATATAAACATAAACACACACGCACATGCACACACACACACACACACACACACACACACACAGTATACAGGGTGGGTGTCTATACGTGTTGCTGTACACAATATCAGTGTGTGTGTGTACGTTTCCCCCCCCCCCCAGCTCGTGTGGTCAGTGTGAGTAACAAGCCCCTTCACACAGGAAGCTGTACGAGGGGGGGCCGGGCCACCTCTACTGGGGCACGTCCGTCTCCGGGAGTCCTCACCGCTCAACCTGACGTGTCCAGTTTGTCTTAGCGTTCCTCAGACCCTGACCCCCGTTCCTTCTGAATAAATCAATGCATAAATAAATAAATAATAAATAGAGTGGCCCAATGGGAGAATTAGTTATATTAATATCTTGACCATGACTGCTCCATAGTTGACAAGGGGTGGGGGGGGGGGGGGGGGGGGGCTGGCGAGGATCTGCTGAAACCATTACGCCGTAATGTCCCGGGCTCGGAGCTCATCTCGTGGCATAGAATTTATGACCCCCCCCCCCCCTTCACCCACCTCGGGGTCTGATGGTCCCCACCTTCCCCCCTCCACCCTGCCCCAAACCACCCCATCCATCACATCGAGACCCCCCCCCCCCCCCCCCCCCGTCACTCTCGTTTCCGTGGTAATCACCAGCGCGAAGATGGCGGCGGGGCCGACCAAGGCCTCTCACGAAGGGTCTCACGAAGGGGCCAAGGTTGATCAAACCATCAACGCCAGGAGAAGGGGGGGGGGGGTGAGAGAGAGAGAGAGAGAGAGAGAGAGAGAGCTCCACGCAGAAGGAACTGCCTGGATATGACGAGTCAGGTCTTCAGCAGCACATGATGAATGGTTCAGGGCGTAGAGGGTAGAAGGGTGGAGGAGGTGGAGGAGTGGAGGAGGTGGGGGACGTGGAGGAGGGAGAGGTGGTGGGGGGGGTGGGGGGGGGGGGGGGAGCTGGAGGTGCGTTGACGGCGCCGGTGTTCCTTAAGGCAGCTCTTCATCTCTGTCTGCGGCTGCTGTTTGTGTTGTCTCTGCTCCGCAGTGGCACTGATGCATCGTCGCGGCTGGACTAAAACGAAGCACTCGCTGGCAGAGGGCAGCCCTCTCTGTACCCCTCTCTACCCCTCTGTACCTCTCTGTACCTCTCTGTACCTCTCTGTGCCCCCTCTGTACCTCTCTGTACACTTCTGTATCTCTGTACCCGCCTGTACGTCTCTGTGCCTCTCTGTAGCCCTCTGTACCTCTTTGTACCCCTCTGCACCTCTCTGTACCCAACTGTACCCCTCTGTACCTCTCTGTACCCCTCTGTACCTCTTTGTACCCCTCTGCACCTCTCTGTTCCCCTCTGTACCTCTCTGTACCCCTCTGTACCTCTCTGTACCCCTCTGTACCCATCTGTACCCCTCTGTACCTCTCTGTACCCCTCTGTACCCATCTGTACCCCTCTGTACCCCTCTGTACCTCTCTGTACCCCTCTGTACCCATCTGTACCCCTCTGTACCTCTCTGTACCCCTCTGTACCTCTCTGTATCTCTGTACCCCTCTGTACCTCTCTGTACCCCTCTGTACCCACCTGTACATCTCTGTACCCGTCTGCACCCCTCTGTATCTCTGTGTACCCCTCTGTACCTCTCTGTACCCCTCTGTACCTCTCTGTATCTCTGTACCCCTCTGTATCTCTGTACCACTTTGTATCTCTCTGTACCCCTCTGTACCTCTCTGTACCCTTCTGTACATCTCTGTACCACTCTGTATCTCTGTACCCGTCTGTACCCCTCTGTACCTCCCTGTACCCGTCTGTACCTCTCTACCCCTCTGTACCTCTCTGTACCCCTCTGTACCCGTCTGTACCCCTCTGTACCCCTCTGTACCCCTCTGTACCTCTCTGTATCTCTGTACCCCTCTGTACCTCTCTGTACCCTTCTGTACATCTCTGTACCACTCTGTATCTCTGTACCTCTCTGTACCCCTCTGTACCTCTCTGTACCCCTCGGTACCCCTCTGCACCTCTCTGTACCCCTCTGTACCTCTCTGTACCCTTTTGTACCCCTCTGTACCCCTCTGTAAACATCTGTACCCCTCTGTATCTCTCTCTACCTCTCTGTACCCCTCTGTACCTCTCTGTACCTCTCTGTACCCCTCTGTATCTCTGTACCCCTCTGTACCCGTCTGTACCCCTCTGTACCTCCCTGTACCCGTTTGTACCTCTCTACCCCTCTGTACCTCTCTGTACCCCTCTGTACCCGTCTGTACCCCTCTGTACCTCTCTGTATCTCTGTACCCCTCTGTACCCGTCTGTACCTCTCTACCCCTCTGTACCTCTCTGTACCCCTCTGTATCCGCCTGTACGTCTCTGTACCCCTCTGTAACTCTGTACCTCTCTGTACCCTTCTGTATCTCTGTACCCCTCTGTACCTCTCTGTACATCTCTGTACCTCTCTGTACCTCTCTGTACCTCTCTGTAGCTCTCTGTACCCTTCTGTATCTCTCGTACTATCTGCCTGCGGTGTCACCCAGACATCCTATATTAATCACACATATCTGTGACGGCATCTTGCTAGATGTTCCAAAAAAGCACTTAAAGTTAGAGAGTTAAAACTGAGGTGGAGGCAGTTTGCTGACAACCGCCATTACTTAAGATGAAATGTCATGAAAACCTTTTGGTTAGTTTCATAGGTTACATTTCAGGGGACCAAGTGTATTTTTTTTTAATCAGATTCACATATTTATTGTCACATTTAAGTTATGTTTGTCTAAAACATTTGTTTGAAAAAATACATGATTGTAAGTTTCACCAATTGATTATTGACAAAAAAAAATATTTGGCCTAATGTTTGCAAATAGTCACACATTCTTTCCAAAATATACATTGTGAAGCATGCTTGAGTGTCCAGTCAGGGCGATGTGTACCTGGCTGGCTAGAGTAAGGAAATCAGATGGAACAACGTGGAGCAACGTGGAGAGAAAGTCATTGCAATGTGATCACCGTTGAGATTTCATTAAGTGCAGTTTAATCTAAATACAGCGGACAGCAAGCGTGGCAGTAAATCCAATTACCCCCACAAATACAGGGAGAGGCAGCAGAGAAAACAGAGAATAGGGATTGTTCGAGGCGTACAGGAGAGGAGGTGAACGCCATTAGGTAAACACTGCTAGAACAGAAATAAAGGGAGCTTTTACTTGTATAATGTATTCCTTCACGTGGTTATCTCTTCCTTTGGCGCTTCTCAATTCAATCTCCTTTGTTAGCATTAGCGTGTTAAAAAAACACAACACACACACACACACACACACACACACACACACACACACACACACACACACACACACACACACACACACAGACACACACACACACACACACACACACACACACAAATGCATTCCGGAAGAATTGAACATCGCCTACGTGGAGGTTACCGAAGACGGTCCGGGCTATGTAGAGGACACACACACACACACACACACACACACACACACACACACACACACACACACACACACACACACACATATATACACACACACATACACACACACACACATACACACACGCACACACACACACACACACCCACCCGCACGCACGCACGCAGAGGCACACACACACACACACACACATACACACCCCCACACACCCCCACCCACACACACACACACACACACACACACACACACACACACACACACACACACACACACACACACACATACACACACACACATACACATACACACACACACACACACACACACACACACACAGGGGGAGGCCTTGAGCCGCCTCCCAGTCAAACAGGGCGTGATTTAAAGCAGCCGGTGCTGCTGGCGAGGGTTGACCCTCCTTCTACACATCACATCCCCCGGGACCCCCCACGGAGCGGCCGCCACGCGGACCCCGCGGGACGACCAGAGACAGAAGACAACCAGGCGGGTTCTCCTCCCGGGCCCGGCTTGGGTTTGTTTACTCCGGGGGGCAGACAGCCACGGAGGCCCAGGGGGGGGGCGGGGGGGGCGGGGGGGGGGGTGGTGGGGGCCGGGCCGGCAGCTCCACGTGTCGCTTTTGATTTCTTTATTTCCTTGGGTGGTCCCCGCTCGCTTTGTACGGGGGTAGGCTACCACGCGCGCACACACGCGCACACACACGCACACATGCGCACACACACACACACACACAGAGTATCACAAGATGTGTACAAATTCACAGATAGAGACCGTCCCACACTCTGTGACTGTGTGGGACAGCTTTGCTGACTTGGCCGCTGACAGACCCACAGACACAGTGATACACACATACACACACACAGGCAGACCTACGGACAGATTGACAGACAGACAGGCAGGCAGGCAGGCGAGGTGGTGATGGGGGGTTGGGGTGGGGGGGGTGGCGGTGCTAACAGTGGCTCAGCGGTGAAGCTAAGGGGGTCTGACTGCTCCTGTACTGTCATGCCAACCCTGGGACAGGAGCGCTGAGGAGAACCAGACTCGAGCGCACTGTGCGTGCCACACACACACACACACACACACACACACACACACAGTGCCCTCCTAGCCTGCGGGGCCCTGCACATACCAGCACTAAGTCATTATCACGGCCATTACAAACACACTCCTCATCAACCCTCTGCTCCATGTAAACAATCTGTCTCAGGGACGGCTGGCTTACCCCCTGACTGTTCCTCATTACAGCATTCATCACGGTGCCAGGCAGCGCAGGAAGTCCGCAAAGAGTTCCCAAAACCATTGATAAACAGAGCAACACAAACACAACTATTCTAAGTAAGGGGCCCCCAAGCACTTCTGTCAAATAAATCACTATGTGAGCCCTGGTTTGGTTCTAGTTGTTGTTGTGGAATACTTGGGGAAGTCTCGGTGCACAGTACCCAGCCAGGCCTTCGGGACCGCCACAGTCGTAGCACGAGAGCATCTGCGCCCGGCCCCCCTCGGCACTCAGGAGAGCCCTCAGGAAGTTACATCACCGTCAAGCGTGACGTGCAGAATGTATGTCCCCCCACTTCTCCAAGTCCTTCGAGATACGGTTCTGATCCTTAAGGTGCAGGTACGGGGGGGGGGGGGGGGGGTCGGGGCTCCTGTAGGCTGGAGGCAGCCTACAGACCGGGAATCGGGAGTGAACCCGATACCCCTTTCAGCTGACAATCAAACAACCGCTGCACCGCCCACGTCACCACCCGTTGTGGATTGCATTGGAGTCGGTTTGGTTTGGCGTGCGGGAAGATGACGCGCTCCCTTTCCCCCGCAGGTGGAGCCACGGAGGACGTGACGGCTGGAAGGCGTGGCGGCGAGGCGAGAGGCGTCGGCGTCGCTCGCGTGGCGTCTGCTCCGTTAAGCGCTCCGTTCAGACGAAGCAAACGTGGTCGTCCCCCGCCCCCCCCCCCCGCACAGCAGCGCGTCTGTCTCTCATTTTACGGTCCGCGTGGCGAGCTGGAAGTCTTTCACGAGACGGCCGCGTCGCGCTTCGGGGGCCGACGGGCTTTTAGTCTGATGTGATGTCAGGTATGCGGTTGCCACGGGAGACCGCGTCAACACAGGAGCGTGACCCTTTGGCGTTCGGTCCGCGGAGCCATTTGTATATGTAACGCGGGCTAAAAATAACATGGTGCTCACTCGCCTCTTTTTCCCTGTTTCCCCGACCCCCCCCCCCGCCCCTCGTTTTGTATTCCCAATTGACCGAAGCGATGGCTTCAGACGGAGCGTGACACAACTGATTATTGTCGGGGGTTTTTTAAGTGAAAGGACGCGGTGGCGTGCACATTTATCAAACGTTGACTGAAAACAGTGGTGGTGCGCGCGTTTGTTAGAAGTTAGCAAGGATGCGGTTTACAACTGAAAGGATGTGATGGTGTACATGTTTATTTAAAGCTGAAGGATGTGATGGTGTACACGTTTATTTAAAGCTGAAGGATGCGGCGGTGTTAGGAAGGAGCCCGTCGTACTGGTGAGACGTTAACAAGTGTTTTGTGTAAAACACGTGTTCACTTGTGCACGTGTTCCCACCTTTCCCAAGGAAATGATGTTAACATTGAGCAGATGGTTCTGTTGAAGGGGCTGTACAAGCGAAACCTTTATTTCACATTTTCATTCTTTAGCGTTTCATTTCTTTGAAAAATATAATTACAATACACTTAATTACAAAACAATGAATCATTGTCAATTGATAATTGCCAATGACTTATTGGGCTATTGTAAGTATGTTTGCAGGTAGTCACCCATTCTCTCCAAAAATATACATTGTGAAGCATGCTTCAGTGTCCAGTCAGGGCGATGTGTACCTGGCTGGCTAGAGTAAGGAAATCAGATGAAACAACGTGGAGCAACGTGGAGAGAAATTCAATGCAAAGCGATCACCGTTGGGATTTGATTAAGTGCAGTTTAAGCTAAATACAGCGGACAGCAAGCGCGGCAGTAAATCCAATTACCCCCCAAAAATACAGGGAGAGGCAACAGAGAAAAGAGAGGATTAGGATTGATGGAGGCGTACAGGATAGGAGGTGAATTAAATTAGGTAAACAGCGCTACAACTGAAACAACGGGGACTTCTCTAATGTATTCCTTCACGCATTAATCGCTCGCTGCGCCGCATCTCACGTCGCCCCCCCTTTGTTTGCGTTACCGACCGAAAAGCGTGAAGGCGCTCGGCGAGAATTGAACGCTTGAACACGTCTCCCGTGTATTGAATGTACACGGGCGACGCAAAGGACAAAACGCCGGCCTCATGTCAAACAGTGCCCTCATGTTGTGTAGCAAAAGACAAACTGAATTAAAGATTGCATTCATCACACCGCGAGTCATTCTTCAATAATGAACGACGAGTCGCGCGCCACATGCGCTAAACTAGCTAAACCACAAGCATGTGCTTCGTCAAGACTCGGTCGGTCCCGGTCATGGAGCTGTGGGCTTGTGATGTGTGACGGGAACGAACCGCGAGTCTGCGACCGCTGACACAGCACTGATGTCATTACGCTGATATGCACATTATCAGGTTGTTATGACATCTACCGTGGGCTGAAAACAAATCGCAGAGGACAGCCCTGCTCGTCTAGCATCAGCTCCACGCACACGGCCCCGGCCCAACACCACCTTCACGCATACAAGCTCAGCAACGGAACCCGCACGACAACAAAGGGTGGCTGTGGCACACTTGTGTGTCTGTGTGTGTGTGTGTGTGTGTGTGTGTATGCCAGTGTGTATACATGCGTGTACATATGTGCATGTGTAGGTATATGAATGTGTGTGCGTGTATGTGCACTAGTGTGTATGTGCCTGTGTGTGTGTGCGTGTGTGTGTGTGTGTGTGTGTGTGTGTGTGTGTGTGTGTGTGTGTGCACATACGTGTCCAGCAGTGACAGGGTGTCCGTCACATCTTCCTAACCTGGCTGTTTATTTATCTTCTCCTGTGACAGGCGACAGTGGGCTCTCTCACACACACACACACACACACACACAGAATAAGCCCGGCTAGCCAATCAGGCGTGAGTGCTGTTGGAGCGATCAGCGCCGGCCCTGCACCATGTGCAGCGCCCGCGGCACAGATCACCTTATGGAGTCCGATACGCCTCTCTGGAACCACCGTGAATGAGTGGCTGAGTGAATGAGTGAGTGAGTGAGTGAGTGAGTGAGTGAGTGAGTGAGTGAGTGAGCGAGTGAGTGAGCGAGCGAGCGAGCGAGTGAGTGAGTGAGTGAGTGAGCGAGTGAGTGAATGCATGCTGTGTGTGTGCATGAATGCCAATGAGTGTGTGTGTGTGTGTGTGTGTGTGTGTGTGTGTGTGTGTGTGTGTGTGTGTGTGTGTGTGTGTGTGTGTGTGTGCGTGCGTGTGTGTGTGTGTGTGTCAGTGCATTGGTCATCACGAAACACCCCAAACACCCAACAAGAGGAGTTTGGGGTAGTCTGACGCAGACAGGAAGTGACAAAAGGGCAAAACACAGCAAGCAGGCGCCAGATGGGAGGAGACCCAAACACATTACGAAGTGTACCACCCCCACCCCACCACCACCACCACCACCCCACCTTAAATAACCTGTGTTGAAGAACCCAATGCGGGAAAAACAGCAACGCGAGACAAAGAAAAATGACATTACAACCCGAACAAAGAGCAGCAAACGAAGGCAGCGTCCGCGCATGGTGATCGGCCTCATATGCATGCACTCTGGACAGTGTGGGTGAATGCATGCATGTGCGTGTGTGTGAGTGCCCCCTGCCTGTCACTGTAGGCCTCCTATCATTCAGTGACCTGCGGGAGAGGGTGGGATGGGGGCGGGGGCGGGAGACCCTGTCTGCATGCATTAAGGCCTGCACCAACACACGCCTGCCTGAATGCAAATATGTTGTCACATAGCGCTTCAGAAGCCCATGTCGTGTGTGTGTGTGTGTGTGTGTGTGTGTGGTATGCTGCCAGCCATCCCATCTGCATATGGAGGTCAGTGAATCTGTTGCATGCATGTGTATGTTTAGCATGTGTGCATGTATATATATATATATATATATATATATATATATATATATATATATATATATATGTGTGTGTGTGTGTGTGTGTGTGTGTGTGTGTGTGTGTGTGTGTGTGTGTGTGTGTGTGTGTGTGTGTGTCTCAGTCACTGGCAGTATTTAGCTGTGACTTTCCCAGTGGGAAGAATCCACTCTTTTCATCCAGTATCGCTGATAGACTGGTAGAAATTGACATTTGACCTGCTGAACACACTTGTTTTCCTGCCTTCCCTTTTTTTATTGTATTCTACAGCCCACACACAAACACAGAGAGACACACACACACATGTGAACAGAGGCCCTATATGGAGGAGGACCCATTTCGTATCTAACTCAATAGTTGGGTTATAGTGACACTAAGAACTGGTGAAATACCATAATCATAACATAATAATATCACGCCAGGATTTTGGCCAGGTCTCTCTCTTGAAGACAAAGACGTTTTTTCTCCTAAAAGGACTAACCTGGTTAAATAATAAAGGTACAAAAAAACAAATAACATCAGATTTTCCCCTTGAAACGAGACAAGAGAGCGGACTTTTCCAGGCGTTTCTCACGGGGGCCGTGAGCTGGAAAGGGGTCTGCAGGGTTCACAACATGATCCTCCCCTGGTCCTCGCTGGGGGGTCTCCCCCCACCCCCTCAACCCAGGGCCGCTCTCACTGAGATACAAACACACCGCCTCAGCGATGACACAACGCCACAACGAGTTGAGGCTGCGTCGCAGAGGCCACCCAACACAGTTCCCGTCCGGGGCGGTTTATAGACGAGAGAGATTCTGCAGACTTTTCGGGAAATGACTATTTTCCCCTCTACCGTGGAAAGTGGCAAACATGATAAAAGATTCAAAATGAAAAGTTTAAAACCGTGCGAGTTCAGAGGATGCCCCCATTTGAATGAGACGGTAATAGCAAACGTATCGATGGCTGAAGAGCGAAACCTCCAGTCTACAAAATGAACCATGCAAAGTGGGGGGAAACTATCCTGCCTGCACTTTGTGAGGCACTAACACCTGGTCAGTATTGTTAACACATAATGTAGTAATCTGGTCCAAAAACAGTGTATTGTATTGGTATCCTTAAAAAATAAGAAAGGAGGTTTTGCTCTTGGGCCATCGATATGATACACCTTAAACAATACAGCCAGCCCCAATAATGACATTGTAATATCTATATATATATTCTAATATATTGTGGTTTATTTAAAGGGGAAAGGAGTCCTGACAGAACCCCCTAGAACAGGATGTCACAGTGAGAGTGAATCCAGAGGAGTGGGCAGGAAGGAAGACATTTTGTCCCTATGGCTGTCACATCGGGAGGATTTAGGCTGCTGCATGCAGTCCCTGGCTAAATCAAATACACACAATACATTTTGTCTGTTTCATAGTATCAAGTTTCATCCCTGTTCACCACTCAAGGTGGTGTTCCCAAAGAGTCCATTCTGGGACCAGTTGTAATGTTTCTCTTGGTTATATCATATACAGTCATTATTATATTACTATGTGGACATTATGTAAATTCCAGTCAGACTCTTCTCTACACCGGCATCTCTCTGATACTAGTCTGACAGTCGGAGAGCTTTCTGATGCTGACATCTCAGAGAAAGGTAGATTCGGTAAAACTCAAATCACAGCTCATCCTAAAGCACCCCAACGTGAAGTGTGTAGATTACCTGTAGATTGCGATGTCATTAACAGGACGACACACTGATGGAAATGATGAAGGCCCGGACCCAGGAGGGTTAAGCACTTTAAATAAAATGTTTTACCAGGTTCAATCTGGCTGACACATGGAACATGCTGCTGTTTCGTCTCAGAGCGGCTCTCTCCCTTGGGTGCAGCCTGATAAACCGCAGGGTGTCAAACCGAAAGTAAGTAGTCTACAGGCCATGCATCACGGCGTGTGCCTAGATGTATGCACATTTATGTATGTTTTGTATATTTCTTTACATTGTTACATAGGTTTATATTATATATCTATATTTCTAACACTCTACCATACGTAGAGTGTCTGTCTTTTCTTTTCCCGGAGTATTGTAACAAATGCAATTTCCCTCAGGGATCATTAAAGTATTTCTGTCTGTCTGTCTGTCTGTCTGTCTGTCTGTGTGTGTGTCCGTCGGTAGGTCTACTGCGTCAGCACGTGTCTGGACCCAAACACCGCACAGCCAACGCGAATGGGAACACTGCGGAACCCGAACCGGGACCTGGTGCCGTTCTTCAGCCCTTTCTCTTGCGAGGCACCTTCAGCCCATACATACAGGGGGGGGTTCTTTGTGGTTCAAAGTCAACCTGCTTACCACACGGAGCCCGTCGGTGGGGGGGGGGGACAGTGATAAATGGGGAGCGCTGTAGATAGCCTGAGATACCAGGATGAGGCGCTGGCTGATGGCTCCTCATTACCATGGGGACCAGAGGGTCCCGGGACCACTGTCCCGCGCCACACACCGGCCTCACGCTGACAGGATCCCGGAGAGCGTTTTTTTTCCCCAACACCGTCTCCAGAAACTCATCTATCACGGGCCCGCAAACGCGCCACAGAAATCCATACATTGTTAGGGAAGAGCTGTAGGCTCCCTCAAAGGTTTCCCACGCGGTGCTCTCAAAATAATGTATTCCAATTAGTTTTTCCACTTTTGTCTGCCATTTTTCTGGGACAAATGTACGGAGGGTGTGGGGGTCCGATGATAACCGGCTCCAGGAACGCCGGG
The DNA here is from genome assembly GCA_036785325.1 of Urophycis tenuis. Classification (NCBI taxonomy): domain Eukaryota; kingdom Metazoa; phylum Chordata; class Actinopteri; order Gadiformes; family Phycidae; genus Urophycis; species Urophycis tenuis. The sequence goes on from JAXIVH010000032.1 coordinate 2,972,142, forward strand.
CACTTTGAATAGAATGTTTTATGGCGCAATACTTTACTGCCACACACAATCTGTTTCTAATCCGTCTCTAGGCGCTGCCAAGGAGCAGGTGAAGTGAACTGTGTGTGTGTACGTGTGTGTGTGTGTGTGTGTGTGTGTGTGTATGTATGCGTGCGTGCGTATGTATGTGTGTGTGTGTGTGTGTGTGTGTGTGTGTGTGTGTGTGTATGTGTGTGTGAGTGTGTGTAAGGGGTAGAGGGCAGCCTGAAATCTCGGAGATTCGTTTCATTGCATGAAGCAGGATATGTAGGAAATCAATATAATTCACCAAGCACAAATAACGACGATTAAGCATATTCGGATCAGAAGATGGATAAACTCGGGCATGTAGAAGCTATTCATCAAAACCAACACAGCTACACTGCGCTTGCACTTTAATCCGCCGTTATTTTACCAACAAAACGTCGAGGTGGCCGGGGCGGCTTCTCATTGGTGGAGAGCATCCTCGTTCCTGTAGTAACATGGACCCCGGTGACAGAGACAAACGCGTGCATGTTTCAAATACCGGAGGAACAGCAGAAGGCTCTCTGGTTAGCATGAAGAATGGAGGTCCGGGTATCGCCCAGGATAACCACTGCGCTGCATGCAAAAAAAAAAAAAATCCTAATATGATGCATGCGTTGATTATTATGTTTATGACCTTATGTTTTTTTTTATTGGAAGGTGCAGTGAAATGGAGTTGAAGTCGTTTGAATTTATGAATAAAAAAATAAATAAATAAATAAATAAATAAATAAATAAAAGGTTTTTTAAATCGCACACATGCCGCCCCCCCCCCCCCCCCCCCCCCCCCCCAAAAAAAAAAAAAAAAAAAAAAAAACACCGTAGGTTCAAACCACCAGGGTTCAGGTTTATGGGCTACATGGGAAAGCTTTACACGTGTACATTAGATTTAGTGTCTACATTTGAAATATTCCGCATTTCAATAATTTAAAATGGACATTCGATTACAAATATCACGCTCAGAATATGCTAAGTGACACCACGTTTCAGCGTAGACTAATTTGGCGGAACATCATTAATTCATCCAAACCTAAATATTGCATGGAATCCCACCTAGGCAATTCAGATAGATCTTCGCCATGTTAAATCAAGTCCAATAAATAAACAGAAATGATGACAGAAACCCCATTTTCGTGCCGTCAGCGAATGTAAACCATGCCATCATCTCACTGTTCCACCCCCAGCTGTTTTAGGTTTTGTGACCAAAATCACCACCTCAGCCATGGATATACAGCACAAAAGACTACGCTGACATTCTATGACACAATTCAAAAGCACTGCAAAAAAAAAAAAAGCCAATTACTTGGACAATTAATGCACGATATTGCCACGGTTATCGGCATCCAGGCGAGCACATGGGCCACTAATTAACCATATTGCCAATTAGTCGCGACGGCAAGCGATATTCACTTGTAAGGCTGTGAGAGGCGAGCATTGGAC
>JAXIVH010000032.1:2973823-2997170 GCA_036785325.1 Urophycis tenuis
CTTAGAACTGTCATACGTCACAAATGAATTACCTTCTCAAAGAAGTTCGTTTAAATCTCGTTCTCCCTGACTCGTATTTTTCTGAAATGATTACAAAAAAATAAGTTGGTCAGCTGTCGTCGGTCTTGTCCTTTTGGTTCAGCATCCTCAGAGCAGCCTGGCGTTTTCGAGTTGGCTTTCGAGTTGATCTGTTGATTCCGCCGTGGGCTGTACAGCTGTGCGCATCTCCCATGGATCATCGATTCCCTAGATCGTCGACTCACATCGTAAACTGAGCGAACGAGCCAGCTGATGGTATAAGGGAATCCCGGTGACAACAGAATCCTCTGACTGAGAGCTTTTGGCGACGTCTTTTTGCAGCGCAAGGCTCCGCGCGTTCGTGTCCTCGCCTGTGTGTGCGCGTGCCCGATAGGTGACCGATTCTGGATGCTGGCGGTTCGGCTACAACTCGTAGTAAGCGACCACGCGCTCCAAACAATACACAGAACCCACCCACCGCCACCCCCTGATCGCATTTAATTTAGCATTCACTGCACGCAGATTGCTTTTTTTTTTGTAAAATCGTATCTATGTAGCCTATATCAAATCCCAACTGACATCTAGATTCTTACCTTTAGTTTGATGGGTCTTTGGGGGGGGGGGGGTCTTTTTTTGCTGCGTTGACGGCTTACATTCGCTTCTCTGTGCGGAGATGAGATGTTACCACTAAATAATTCTGGCTCAATTGCACGGGCCACCAATGAGAGCCGGGGCTCGGGGATGACTAGTCTCTGGGCACTCTGCCTTCGAGAATGCAGCTGTCACATCAGGATGCATTTGACATGAGCGGTCAGGTCTGCTGCAGCGCTGGGTATAGCGAGGACGTCCAAATACGAGGGAGAAAACACGGATCACACTTGGTTTCACTTACCGTGCACCCGGGGAGAAGCTATGATCCCCATGCAAGTTTGATGAGCTCAAGCTGTTGGGTGGAAGGGGAAGTGACACAGTTAGACGGCCCATAAAGAGCTTTCAAAATGCCTCAAACCTTTCCCAACAAAATAATTAGGGCTACTGTGTTTCGAGGGGAACCCTTTAGATTGCGGGGATCACTGAACAATGGAAGGTACAGGTCAGACTCATAAGGACCGGCACAGTCCTCTGTACGGGCGTGAATGGGTCTGGTCCCACTTTCACTCTGGTGGAAGGCTGCAGGCAGAGGGTATACGCATGGCGGGTATGAGTTTAACGCTTGATTGTTCCAATGGAGATGCTTGGAAGTTCCCCATCAGGCCTACCCATCTGACATCCACCCTTATCCGACATTATAGACATGCTATATGTGCGCAGCGCCTGCTCCGTCGCCAGCCTATTGGCTTATACAGTGACTGACCTTTGAACTCTACGATTCCACTGTGGTTCAGTGCTGTGGGGTCTTTCAGATGCCCTAGGACACTGGAGTCCTTTTAGTTATGTCACGTGGCTATTCGTGTTTTTTTTTCTTGGTTGCCGACCTTGCCAACTCAACCAGGCCTAAAAAGAAAAAAATAAACTGAATTCCCTGACCTGGCGGGCAACGAGTGAGTCTGAAGGGTAGGTGACTGTTAGTGAAGGACGGGGCGATTGTCACTTCGGATGTGAGCGAGCAGCGTGACTTCTCAAACGGTTTGCCCCATACGTAGGCTACCAACGCTGTCACGACTGCGTGCCTATGCAATATTACATACATAGGCTAACCACACACACAAAAGTATTCCTGTCAGACCCAGGGAAACGGTGTAACTGGTCTACACCGGTTTCGAGTGGACAGACCCGGGCCTGGGCCCCCAGACCCGCACGGAGGAGGGCGCCCCCAGCAGGGCCGACCGAGACCAGAGTCTCGCTCTTCTTCTATATTTAGCACGCTGGGTCCACAGATTGCGCCGAGCGCTCCGGGGCGATGCGTTCAGACCAGACCGGCAAGAACGGCGACCATCCGTCACCACGGCCGGGGGATGTGGGGGGATGGGGGGGGGGGGGGGGGGGGGGGCTGGCATGGCATCGCAGCTCACGCCAGGATGGAAGGGCGCGGAGGGACGACTTAATTTGAGAGTACAGTTTTGGGCAGAGTTTATCACCTCGTGTCGGGACAAGCTGTCGCCAAACAAGGGAACACTCAAGGTGATTGAGTGCCAGAGTTGAGGCTGGAGTTATCCGCTACCGCCCTCACGCCGTCAAAAAATAAAAAAATAAAAAAAAATAAAAAAATAAACAAAGGCCTAACCTCTTGTCCTCTGAAAGGACGGCAGCATGGCGCTCCGCCTAAATGTCAACGCTTCTCAAGCCGCTGCCGACCCCCCCCCCACCTCCCGTCCCTCTCACCCGGGACCGTGTCCGCCGCTGGCCGTTGTCAGGGACCCGGCGGCGTGACAACGGAGAACGCCGTCAACGCCAGAGACTGCGGTCTTTGACAAGACGTCCTCCGTCAGGTCAGCGAATCGTACCATTATGAAAAATATAATCAAGGGGGGAGGGGGGGCGTTGGTGTCACCACGCCGATGACACAGCTGTTTCTGAACAAGTTTATTTACGCTGCACATTTCATACGACAGGTGTAGACTCAAGAGGAAATTATATATATTTTTTAAAAGGCTTCTATAAAAAAAAAAGATGTTCGTGTCATTACATTTCTGTGCACAGGTGCCAGTGTGTGTGTGTGTGCGTGTGTGTGTGTGTGTGTGGGGGGGGGGGGGGGGGGGGGGGGGCGTAATTGCGGTACCCTTCCTTCACTGCACTAACTAACGTTTTTGTTCTGCGCTCTGTTCAAGTCTAAATGGCCCCTTACTATTTTGACCACGAGGTGTCAGCTTGATGAGCCATTACACACCGTTTCAAAAATTCTACCCGTTAGTGACATCACAGATGGCCGTGTGCACCCAGATGTGATGATGAATCCACCCGACGGATTGCGCTGTGGCTCGGTCCATCCATCACACACCTAGGCCGACGCTCCCACTTATGTCGCAAAACGGTCGATTTTTGAAATGGCTCGTAAACGCTCCTCCTCAGACCGATCTAGCTCACGCAGTTGGTAATGCAGGGGAGCGCTCTGATGTCGCTAGCATATGCCACGTGTACAGGACAATTTAACACCGATTCCGTTTTTCTGATCGCAGGCACACGCATCACCGACACTATCACCATTTTCCCTCTTTTACTGCACAATGTGACCTCGACCGTTGCCTCCCATGTGCCTGCCCAGACGCATCAACGCACCTGTCGTTCAGTCGCAGCTCACAGGGCGTCCGAGGCACGCCAATCACTCAGACTGATGGCAATGCTCTGCCCTGGCAGCCCCCCCCCCCCCACCCACCAACTAAAATAAGTCATGCAGTGTCACTTTGCAACTGTAGCTAGAATATGGCAACTACATTTTAGGGTTTGAATTTCCACTTCGAAACACATGTCGCAAGACTCCACCCAAGGGAATAGATAAACAGAGCAGAGACTTGACGTACACATTTTAATTACATTTCTATTATTTTTTTATTCAAACGGTCTTCCACAGTTACATCTTTATTAACATCCAATTGCATTAAAAAAAACACCAACAACAAAGACAACAACGATTTCATCAAAGGAAGTTTCTATAAATGCAGTATTTATACAAAAATAAAATACCGAATGAGTGAAAAAACCGCCTCGACAGAGCCGGACGCGTCACACGGAGCCGTCTGAGAAGTCAGTCTGAGGACGACTGAAGCTCCCATCAGCAACACGGGGGAAGTGTGTTTATGTCGGCATCTTTAACAAAGCACAGACTGACTAAACCGAGCTGGGGGGGGGGGCATGATTCCACAAGCATTAGTCAGTGGCTTACGTCAAGTTTGCCGTCATAAAACGGAGACAAAACCCCCCCTGGAATGACGAGGGTCTGTCCCGCTGGAGCGTGACACCCTACAGCCATGACCTTTGGGGGCGGGGCCTAATGGGCACGGCCTCCCCCGCCCCACCCCCCCCAAAAAATGCTTGCAGTGACGATGATACAGCGGGACAAAACGTGTGACTCGGCTGCCCGGGGCGACGCGTGGCTCTGTGGGGCGAGGGTCTGGCGGATGGTGGGGGATGGTAAGGGTGGGGGAGGGGGAGGGGGAGGGTTGAGGGAGGGGGAGGGTGGACCTGCGGCCTCGAGGGGCCTCACATTGGATAGTTGAGCACCACGTCCTGCTTGGCCAGCTCCAACAACATGGGGTCGTCGAAAAACTTGCTGATGCTCACATCCTCGCTGAGGCCCTACAGGGGGGGAGAGGGGGGGGGGGCGGGAGACAACACGATGCATGAGCAGTGGACCACACACTCTGGGAATGTGGTCCTCGTCTCGTTTTCAGAAGGGAACCAGAGGAACTCTCATCCTCTGGGAGGAAGTGGAACGTTCCCCGGCTGGGAGTTTAACATTAAACAACGAGCAACAAAATGCGTCCATCCAGGAAAAACAATGACAAACGCAAACCTCATTAGACGCTACAGTTACAGAGACGGTATCGTTTTGACACAAAAACAAAAGCACTTGGATAACAGAACCATCCCCCCCCCCTTAATCAAGCCCAATGAGCAGCAGGTGTCACACGTTGTGTGTGTGTCTGTGTGTGTGCGCATGTCTGTGTGTGTGTGCGCGTGTCTGTGTGTGTGTGTGCGCATGTCTGTGTGTGTGTGCGCGTGTCTGTGTGTGTGTGTGCGCATGTCTGTGTGTGTGTGTGTGTGTGCGTGTGTCTGTGTGTGTGTGTGTGTGTGTGTGTGTGCACGTGCGTGCGTGTGCGACGGTCTCACCTTGCGTCTTCGCGTCTTGATCATGAACTCCCTGGCCAGGTGGGGGGCGGGCTGCGGCTCCAGGGGCCGGATCACGATGCTCTTGTCCAGGGGGTCACCCGGCACGATCTGGAGGAGGAGGGGGAGGAGGAGGAGGAGGAGGAGGAGGAGGGGGAGGAGGAGGAGGAGGAGGGGGAGGAGGAGGGACACGGGGGTAGACGGTGTCAGGTACAGATGTGACGGGGGGCTCTCCAGAGTCATGGGGTTTGACACCCGTCAGGTCCGGTCGGGCTGTGCGCGGCGTGGCGGCCCCTTTATGAGCTGACCAACGCGCTGGTGTCAGGGAGGCCCGGAATAGCCCAGCGCTCACGTGGACTGTCAATCAAACGTCAGGGCTCGTTTGGGGGAAGGGAGGGAGGGAGGGAGGAAGGGAGGCGACGTCAGGAGGCTTTGGGTCATACGAGCGAAGGCCCTTCACATTAGCGAAGCGCGCACACGTGTTCGGGTTCGAGTGCACCGGGCAACGGGAAATAAAGTCATGGAAGGCATTAACTGGAGAGGGCCCGCCTTCTGTCCCATACGAGCTGCGGATCGATGCGAGGTAAAGTGGGGGGGGGGGGGGGGGGGTGACGGGGCATATTGGTCCGGACTACCCCGGCTAACAGTTAGCATAATTGAAACGGTTCCCAGAAATGAATCAAGACCCTCTTACGTGACCTTTTCAATAAGGGCCAATCGAAACCGACCATCAATTTAAAAAAAAAAAAAGAAAAAGAAAAGGCAATGGCACCTGTACATCAGGGCAAGATGAAATACCAGTGGGGGGGGGGAGAGACGACAGACGAGATAATCAATGCTGCGCGTTCATGCTTACAGCCAATTACAATAAATCCATTTATGCATGAAGGGAGGAGACGGGGACCGCCTACCTGCCAGTGGTGGAACACAGACAGGGCGAAGGCCTGGCCCTGGGTGTGCGTGCGGAGGTCCGTCTCGAAGCCGAACGAGTCGATGGCCGGGATGAAGGCCTTGATGGTGTAGAGCGGGGAGCCCGGGATGGGGGCGTCCTGGGTCACGTGGCCCCTGCAGCCGCGTTAGAGAACACAAGTCAACTACATGTGTGTGTGTGTTAGGACACACGTTTACAGGACTATTGTTGTAAGGAGATACTTGCACAACACATCCAAATTGATATTTAAAATTCCATTTCTTTTGAAATGCATGACGAAATAAATGTGGGTAAATACTTAAAATTGGTATTATAGCAGCACCATTGGGGTATCGTTTTTTTGAGTCAGATTTCTTTTAGAGGGCGTCATAATCCCAGAAAAAGAAACGTGATCAAGTGTCACCGGCTATAAACCATCCCACAACTCGGCAGTTCAGCGTGCGCCAAAATATATCTAAAAATAATAATAATAAACATCGGGTTAACATTTCTGCGCATGGCTAATAAAAAAGCCCATCGTCGTGGCGACAGACCTCCGGCGGGCCAGCACGGTGTACACAGCGGAGACACAGTCGGCCGGAGCCTGCACCTCCACAAAGTAGTACGGCTCCATCAGCCTGGGGGTGGCCTGCAACACAAGGGACCCTGGTTACCACACACACACACAGGCGCACAGAGACACGCACACACACACACACACACAGACACACACATAAAACCACAACCACACACACACACACAGACACGCACACACACACACACACACAGACACACATAAAACCACAACACACCACCACAACCACACACACACGCACACACAGAGACACGCACACACACACACACACACACAGACACACATAAAACCACAACACACCACCACAACCACACACACACGCACACACAGAGACACGCACACACACACACACATAAGACCACAACACACCACCACAACCACACACACACACACACACACCCACACACACGCACAAGGGCAACCACAACACACACCCACACACACAACCACACATTCACACACTATGGCGAAGACATACAAGGCTCGGGGGTGGATGATTTACAGTGAGCATCTACCGATGACAACAGAATGAAAAATAAAAAAAACAGGACAAGAAAGGGACCGGCGGCGAGGAGGGAGGCTAAAAGGCGCTGGAAGAAGAATGATCCCCTCGCCGCAATTAAAGTGAAGGCGTGTCAGCAAAATGGCCGACCCAATCAGGGTAATGGAACATTATAGGAAGTGAGGTTGGATTGTGGGGCGGAGGGTGAAGAGAGAGAGAGGGAGAGAGAGAGAGGGCCGGAGTGAGGGAACGAGAGAAAGGACCGGAAGAGAGACATAGAGAGGGTAAGAAAGAGAAAGACCGGGAGAGGGAGAGAGGGAAGGGGAGAAAAGGAGTGCCAGTGAAAGGGTGAGAGCAAGACGAAAGAGAGAGAGAGAGAGCAAAAGAGCAGGCAAGAGAGGCAGAAATAAATATATATGAAGATTGAAGAGAAACATAAATAAAAACACTGAGCTTATGAAAGGCGGGGTGTGTGTGTGCGTGTGCGTGTGTGTGTGCGTGTGTGTGATGAGCTCACCATGAGGAAGGCGGAGTACACCACCCTCCTGGCGGTGGGGATGACCTGACCCCCACCTCGGTGCAGGGGCTCCTGGGCGATCACCGCGTCCAGGATCTTGAACTTCACGTTCCTGATGGCTGGAGAGAGAGAGAGGGCGAGAGAGAGAGAGAGAGAGAGCAAAAGAGAGGGCGAGAGAGTGAGAGGGCGAGGGAGAGCGAGAGAGAGAGAGAGAGAGAGGGGACACAGTGGCTCGGTTACAGACCTGCTGGAGCCAACGCTGCCACCCCACCCACCCACCACCATAAAGCACCACCTGCACACTGGGGTGGAGGTGCAGCACAATGTATGTGACAAGACCGTTACGGCATGGCGATAAACACCAGAAAGACAGATGATGTGGTTATAACATGTGGCCACGCACCATTAAAGACGGTTGATTTAGTTACAACATGTAGACACCAGTCAGATAAAGACAGACATAACATGTAGACACATAGATGGCTCGTTTAGCTTCATGCAGACAGCCTTAATTGAAGTTATGAAACAAAGACATTGTGCATTACACAATACAGCTCATTTAGAAACAATATTATACCAGGCCTCGACTTTGATGCACATTAGATAAAGACTGAATGGAGCAACATGCCGACACAAATAATACAGTCGATTCAGTTCACGCAAGCCAAGATAAGTAATACCAGATGAGAAATCAAAGATATAAAACGCCTCCATGAACTAGATTAATTTTGAGATGCAGCGTGTGAGGTGTTTTGAGTGGGATTCAGTTGATCTATCAACCCAACATATGCGTGTTTCATTTCACACAAATAGTTTATTTCAGGAAAATACTGCAACTTCTCTCTTCTACTCGTGTGGAGTTCATTTCCCGGAACCTGAAGTGAACACCTGGTGACAGCTAATGCAGTCTGCCAGACCTTTGGCCGCACCAGGAGGAAGGGGGCGTCTCAATTTATGACCCTGCACACCCATTAAAGGATGTACATCAGGACGGGGGCCGGACGTGTCTGAACTGCAGAACGTGGACCGTGGACCCGAATGTACACGTGAGTTATTGGAGCCTCCCATGCATTTGTGCAGGTGATGAGTGTGTTGTCTGTGTGGGAGTGCACATGCACACAGGCGAGTGATGGAGCTCTACCATGCATTTGTGCGGGTGATGAGTGTGTTCTCCCATAGCCTTTGCGGGGTGTGAGTTAAGTGCATTGTCTATGTGTGAGTGATGTGTGTGTTGTTTTGGCATGTGTGCACGCGTTGTGTATTGTCCGTGCGTACGCGGGCCAGCGGCACGTTGTGTATTGATTATGCATATGTGCGCGTTATCGTCTTTGCATAGGTGGCCGGGTTGTGTATTGATTGTGCACGTGGGTAAGAAAGTTGTGAATTTTTTAATGAATGCACGTGCAGATTCTGTGATTCTCATGCGTTTTTTTTAATCGTCTATATGCAAACGAGTGAGTTACGGTTCTTCTACGTCAGTCTCTGTGCGAGTGAGTGATGCGTATCACAGATGCATACCTTTGTTTGAGTAATGGACATTGCCAATAGGGGTGTGCGGGTTTGAGTTAATTTTATTGCACATGCGTGTGTGTGAGTAATGTGCATTGCACACGATTACCTATGTGTGTGTGTGTGTGTGTGTGTGTGTCCTTACGCTCGTCACACAGCGGCCCCTCCCTGGTGCCCCACTGGAAGCCCTGGACGATGCTGTCCTTGACGGAGCCCAGCAGCGCCTTGTCCACCTACACACACACACACACACACACAGAGGGGGGGTTGAAGGAACCTTCTGTACACAGACACACACAGCACTAACAACGTGTGTGTGTGTGTGTGAGTATAGGCCAGAGCACACACTCGGTGAAATTATGCACAGCTTTATACGCACTGGGTAGCTTTTTATAAAATAATCTGCCCAAAGACCAACTTATGCCAAGATACTCCATTAGTGGAAAATGATTTAGCTCAGCAGATAAACGCATAAATCAGCATGCCATGAGAAATTCAAGGGAGCTGCAGACTATTCAAAGTTGTCTCATGAAAACAGTGGGGAAGCAGTCGATTATTCACCACCTCGCGTCTCCTTCCAGCTCCCGCAGAGCACACAGCCGTGTGGCCCTCCCCCATGACCACCACAGACCCTACGCTAGACCAGAGACCCCCAAGCTACAGCCCAGACCTCCAGACTACAGCCCAGATCCCAACACTACAGCCCAGACCTCCAGGCTACAGCCCAGACCCCCAGGCTACAGCCCAGACCCCAATACTACAGCCCAGACCCCCATACTACAGCCCAGACCCCCACGCCACACCCCAGACCCCCAGGCTACAGCAAAGACCCCAACACTACAGCCCAGACCCCCACACTACAGCCCAGACCCCCATGCTACAGCCCAGACCCCAATATTACAGACCAGACCCCCAAGCTACAGCCCAGACCCCCAGGCTACAGCCCAGACCCCCACGCTACAGCCCAGACCCCAATACTACAGCCTAGACCCCAATACTACAGCACAGACCCCCACACTACAGCCCAGACCCCCACACTACAGCCCAGACCCCCACACTACAGCCCAGACCCCCACACTACACCGGCGCCAGCTCCGCCTCACCTCGGACGGCAGGGTGTCGTCCACCAGGATGTTGGGTCCCGTGGTGTCGGGTCCGAAGGCCCAGATGGACCTGGCGGCCAGCAGATCCCAGTCGTACTTGGTCTGGAAGAACTCGCCCAACTTCTTCCTGCGGTCGCCAGAACCAGGCAGAGGTGGAGGTGAGGGCGAGGTCAGAGTGGCACGCCGGCCGTTATTGAGATGAGTTAACATGGGGGGGGGGGCGTTAATGGAAGGAGAGGAGGAGTTAGGGGGGAGAGCAGGGCGGTGGGGGGGGCCCTAATGGCGAGCGATCTCGCCACACTGATGCTGCGCGGCGTGTGGTAATCACAGGGCGGCCGGGAGGCCAGCGTCCCCGGGCGGAGGCTGAGGTGCACGGGGGGCGGGGGTGGATTATAATGGAATGGCCCGGCTGAATCGACATGTCGCGGCGGCGGCGGCCTGCGGTAACGTATGGGACGCGCGCCCGCGGCTAATAGCCTATAAAATTAAGCATCATGGCCATTTACGCTCGGCTGCAATTTGGAGGTATTTTTAGAATCACACTGCATGGATCAATGCCGGGGTCTAATTGAAGAGTGGATGTGCGTATTAATTCAATCACGCATAATTGACTAAAATCTTTATGGTCCGGTTTGCTTTTTTTTTTATTGCAATGTTTGACAGTAAGCATGAAAGCTAATGTAGTGTGCATTAATAATTGCCATGTATCGAGCGTGACTACAAGGGGGAGTTTAAGGACAATTGAGTGACACAGAAAAAGGTAGGGGGGGAAAACTCAGGTTGAGCCAATTAAATATCCACTGGAAACAATTACGGGGAAATGTGATTGTTCACACCGCATTAATAGTCATTAAAAGAAGTGTCAAAGCCTCCATAACTTCAGCTACGCACGACAGGTAACGAATTAAAACATAGCTGTTCAGTCTTTGAGGCAACGACAAATGACTGCATTGTTCCACTCTAACTGTTACGTTCCGATGATTCTATTCACACGTATTAACAGGCAGACGTTGTGAAAATGAGAAACGTTCGACACCAAAATCAGGCGAGGGCGTCGAGCAAGGGGGTTCAACTGGACAGTGCTGCACCGACTTGGCTTGCGGCTTCATCTCAAGGGGCTGTTCCTCTGCGGACGTACCTGTTCCAAGTGATCTGCACCACTTCGTTCTCGATGTCCTCGGCCAGGCCCTTCTCCAGGGGCTCGGCGATCATGGTGATCTTGTTCCTGTGATTGGAGCACACGGCTGTCAGTCACTGGCCCTCCCGGGACCAGGAGCAAGCCAAGTGTACTTGATCCCAGTCCCACAGATATGACTTTCACGACTCCAAAAACGCAGGCGAAACTCGAATTACTCTACGGAAGATATAACTCTCATGACACCACAGATGTCACCTTTATTGCCTTGGCTTTATGGTATACAATCGTTTCAGGAACATGCCCATGGGCGGCATCCTGGGTTCTTTAACTGCGCTGTACAGATTCCTACACCGCTCGTCAAACGTTACAACCCAGTGCAGCTGACAGCGGCCCACGTGACCGCGACAGTGTGTGGCCCTCCGGGTGACCCCTGCAAGGCTGTTCAACGGTCGCCGTGGCGACGTTTGACACTCACTTCTTGTTGGGCGTCTCAGCGAAGCACTTCAGCGACGACGTCTCCACCACCGTCTCACAGAAGGTCACCACGGGGTCGGCCACCTGTACGACAGACACAGGCTTTCAGAGAGCTGGCCGCCGCGAAAGCGCCTGTCAAACCCCGGGGGGGGGGGGGGCGGTCAATCACTCATTGTTACGAACGCACGGCAGGGTCTTACGGCTGGTCGATAGCGCGGGCCGCGCGGAGCAACTAATCATCCTTTACGGGTGGATAAAAATAACATTGGAATGGTGTTGCAAATAAAATAAAAAAACATGCGGGATGTCCGACAACTCATTGCCCTGCCCTGCCCCCCCCCCCCCCCCATTAGGGCGAAGCCGCCCCAGATGAGGCCCCAGTGCACAGGGGGGGGGGGGGGGGGGGGGCTGATGGAAACCCAGGCAGAACACGGCCAAACAAAAACAAAAAAATGCAGAAAGCGACTGACCTTGATGTCGATCTCAGAGTACATCTTGCGCAGGTCGTGCATTACACAGTCCAGGTACAGCTCCCCTGTCCCCAGGATGACATGCTCTCCAGACTCCTCCACCTGGAGAGGAGGGCAAACAGGGGAAAACACGCACGTCAAATGACAGAACATCGAGCCACCCACCAGGGCCACCGATGGGAAAACGGCTGCTCCCGGATGTTTAAAATTCCACGCGCATCGCAAACACGAAGCGTGCGGCGATGCAAGATGAAGCGCGTACCTTTGTGGTCAGAGACGGGTAGCTCTTGTTGACCTTCCTGAGGCCGTCCAGCATCTTGGGAAGTTCTGACGGGTTGACGGGCTCCACGGCGATCTTGATCACTGATGCGGTGTTAAACTTCAGCGGCCGGAAGATCTGAGCCTACACACACACACACACACACTTAACACACTGGAAGCCCTGCTCTTCCATCGTCAATACGCAGGGTCTTCAATGCTTTTAGTCTCAGACCTCTTCGTTGCCTCTGGGCTCCGTGATGGTGGCCGTCTTCACAATGGGCTGGTCGCAGCCCTCGATGAGCACCCAGTTCCCGGCCGGCACCCGGTTCACCTCTATCTGGTACCTGGGGGGTGGGGCGACACCGGACCGCTGGGTCAGAGCCTGCTTCGTTCACAGGGGCTACGGTTGTCCCCGTGGGACCAGGTGGGGCGCGGCCCTGCCCTGCCTACCTGGCCACGGAGATCCAGAGGCGGCCCACGGTGCAGACCTGGGAGTCCTCCTCGTCCTCCAGGGTGTAGTTCTCCCCCAGCACCTTGACGGGCTGGCCGGCCTGGATGGTGCCGCTCAGCACGCGGCCGAAGGCGTGGAACTGCACGCCGTCCTCCGTGCTGTACATCTTGGTGGTGTGGCACATCAGGGGTCCCTGAGGGGGTGGGGGGTGGGGGGGGGAGTAGAAAGGTCAGGGTGTGCGCGGGAGCGACGGTAAGCTAGTTAGTTAGGCGAGGCGCGTTTGAGCGTCGGGACGCATCCCTTTGCCGCTCGCCACTCGGATGCAATCGTGGCCACGGGGAGCGAAAATGCCACATGGGAGCTCGACTGAGCCACTGCGTCTGGCGGTAAAGGGTAACCGCTGGCTCGTTCGGAGGCCGCGCCGCGAGCGCCGGCCCGCCCGTCTGCACGCCGCGGAGCCCAAACCGGAGGCGGGACTCACGTCGGGGTCGCACTCCAACATGGCCTCCCCCAGGTCCGAGTCCAGGCCGCCCGTGTAGCTGTGCTCTATCTTGGCCTTGGCGCCCTCCTGTGGTGACGGGATGTGCTGTATGCACATGTCCACCAAGCCTGGGGGAGAGGGGGAGAGGGCCGTTATCCTGTCCATCAACATGGATATACGTTTGGGAAACAGTCACCTTCAGAAATGAGAGGGTGTAGTATAGACGACGCATAATATGAAGACAAAAAAACAGGGAGATGAAGAGAATTAAATAGGATATGGATAATAGGATAATAAGAGCAAATGCAAAATAACAAGAGGATACCAAGATGGGTGTTTACCATGCCGTTCGCTACCAAATACGCACACTACTATCTCTCTACCTCCTAGTGGTGCCTCCACCCTGTAAAACTAGCAGAGGCTAGGGCAAGCCTCTGCAGCGGCTGCCCCGCGTCTCTGAGGGGTGGAGAGACCCAAGGACCCCAACCCAGACCCAAGGACCCCGACCCAGGGGCCCAGACCCAGGGGCCCAGACCCAGGGGCCCAGACCCAGGGGTCCAGACCCATGGGCCCAGACCCAGGGGCCCAGACCCAGGGACCCCGACCCAGGGACCCAGACCCAGACCCAGGGACCCAGACCCATGGGCTCAGACCCAGGGGCTCAGACCCATGGGCCCAGACCCAGGGGCCCAGACCCAGGGGCCCAGACCCAGGGGCTCAGACCCAGGCTTACCCGTGAACTCTCCGAAGAAGCGGTTGCAGACCAGCCTCAGCAGGGGTCTGATGTTGAGCTTCAGCTCCTCCTTGGTGAGATGGATGCCCAGCTCATCCAGCACCCTGGGCAGTGACGTGTCCACGTCTCCCACCACCTGCACAGCAACGAGGGCCATGAAGCACACACTGCAATCGGCAACCCAACATGTTTTGCAGGGCGGTACCATTATAGGTAAATTATAATAGGTGATTCTTTTTCCCGATATTGGGATTGCAACACGGTCATCAATGTTTATCATGTTTTTGTCATATTTAGCGGTAGTGAGAGCAATTATTACCGAGTTGGAACGGTTTGTAATTTAATTTGAATGTAACGGGTGCACGAAATCAGAAAACCCTATTGGTGTCATTGTCTTTCATACATTTAATGCATCAATTGCAACCAACATTTTATGCCATTCTTCCGAGTCCCTGACCAAATGTATTTGATGGTGGCTACGTGGTTAAGCTAAACACGCTTTAAGGTCATTCAAAGGATACAGTGGTCCTTTCATAAGAATATACATGACTTGACATGAGACAGTTGGACACTGCCAAGAGAGCGAGAGTGAGGGAGAGAGAGCTGGGGGGGGGGGGGGGGTCTGACCTGTGAAAGGATCTTGTAGAGGGGCTCCAGAACAAACTCCACAAAGCTACGCTGGGAGTTACTGGTGGGGGCCTTCTTGGTAAACTTCCGCCTGTGGGAGACAGGGAATTCAAATCAAACATCAAGGATGAAGCCCGGGAGACGGGGAGAGCAACACAAAAGGTGGTTTTTGCACGGTTCCCTTGATTCAACAAGTGACTGACGTCTTGGGGTTGAAGTAGATGTCGCCCCAGAGTCTCTTGGCAAAGTCGTTGTAGTTGATGTCACCTGCAAAAGCAAAACAGGTCTTGAGAAACGTTACATACACAACACAGATGAGGACACAGTCTGCTCCGGTGTCCAGCGGTGAGAAACAGCCCTCTCACCGTAGGTGTCCGAGTAGATCTTGGCGAAGGAGCCCAGGGTGAAGCAGGTGCAGTACTGGGAGCTGGCGAAGCACACGTTCCCCAGGAGAGGAGACACCACCAGGTTCTCGTCTGTGGAGTAGGTGCTGACGACGGAAAAACAAAACACACACAAATACACGTTTGACCGGCTGGAGTCAACAACAACAACAACGACCCAAGCTTCCCGTTGTCTGCCTGAAGACACACGTCTGGCAAAAAGTCTCCAATGAACTGCAGTTGGCTGTTTGTAGCACTTCACACTTCGCTGCCACCTCAGAGAAGACACTGTTATGCGGCAGACAATTGCACTAAACTTGTGCTGATTCATAAAGCTAGTCTTTTTTTTCAACCTGTTCAAGCAGCGTTAACACCCGTGTGTCTGCCCAACGCCTAAAGCGTTACAACACAATAACACAAAGCCAAAATCAAAACCGCCCATGCGTTAGGTAAACCCCGGCCACGCTTCGGGGCGTGAGGCCGCGCTGCTACCTGAGCAGGCCGTTGACCTCGTCCACGATGTGCCGCAGCTTGTAGTAGGCGTCGGTGGGCGGCAGCTTGAGCTCCACGATGAGGCGGTCGATCTTGTTGATGCAGATGGTGATGGCCAGGCGCTCCTGCACGGCGTGCTTGATAAGACGCTCCGTGTTCAGCATCACCTTGGGGGGGGGGGGGAGGAGGGGAGAGGTTAACGGTCACACGCAGGTAACCACCCAGGTTTTTGGCAGGTAGACGTGATGATCTTCATAACTACACACAGAACTGCATGCAAGCACGCATGCATGCACACATACACACACACACCTTATTTTAGCTACATGTCATCAATGAAAGGGGCGGCAGTAGCTCAGTGGGTAGAGCGGGTGAACAGAGTGGGTCGTCCACTAACCGTAGGGTCGGCGGTTTGATCCCCCACTTTCAACTGTCCACATGTCGAACCCCACAAAATGTACTGATTGTAAGTCGCTTTGGTCTGCTAAGTGCCCCTTTTAATGATTTTTGGTACAATGCGGACACTGGCGCTCGAACCCAGGCAGTCCAGCCCCCCCCCCCGACCACCACTAGAACCGTGCACAGGACTTACCCCCTCGGCTGCGTCGATGAAGAGGACGATGCCGTCCGAGATGCGGATTCCGGACGTCACCTCATCGGAGAAGTTGACGTGCCCTGCGAGGGCGAGAGAGAGAGAGACGAGGTCAGACACCCCTCAGGTACGCCGTGCGGACCGCACCCCCTGAGAAACCACCATGCTTCTCACACAGAAGCCCCCGGCCCCCCCGGTACCTGGCGTGTCCATGATGTTGAACAGGTAGGATTTGCCCCTGGAGTCCGGCAGCACCATGGTGACGGGGGTGCTTTTGATGCCGACGCCCCTCTGGGGAGAAATGAGGACGCCGGGTTAGCGTTGGTACAATATATAGGTTTTGCGGGCGATTAATTTACAACCATTCTGACAGCGGCTGCGCAGAGGGCACTCTAGTCTGAAAGAAATGGTGCCGAGTGGGAGTGGATGTTGCCAACTTATGCTTTGATGGGAACTAGGCCAAACAGAACACTAAAGCTGTGCTGCTGCCTAATTAATATGGTTTGAACGTATTTCTGTTGTGCACTAAATATTCAGTCTTTAAGTCATTTAGATGACTAAGATGTTAAGTCTTCATCTCACTGCTTCAGATATGGTAATACTCAGACAGAGTAATCTTTCATGTACTGTATGTTGAGGTGCAGTGCGGTTTCAGGGTTAAGGTTAACCCTAACATCACATCACTAAGGCGTTGCTCACCTCTTGCTCGGTGAACAGGATATCTGTGTATCGAAGCTGCAAGACAAACACATTTTTAGCAACCGTAACAAGAGCACTATCAAGGTTAATTCTGAAACTAAAGCACACACACACACAGCAATGTACACATGATTAGACACTCACATCCACGTCGTCCCTCTTCCTGATCTCGGGGTGGGTTTGCTCGATCAGACAGTCGACGAAACAAGTCTGTAGGAAACCATTGAAAGACATTCAGTATATAAGCTCCCTGCAGACCGGGCTGCATGAACACACGGTGTTGAACACAACAACAACCGCAGTAGTTGTAGCTAGGCCTGCACGATCAATCGAATTTGCATCGTCATCGCGATGTGAACGTTCGCGATAAGCACATCGCAAAAGCTGGTCTGAAATGCGATAAATTCGCCACGCACACTCGGGCCATCCGTCAAAATATTCTGGTTTAGTAACCCGACAGACCCTGTCAATTTAGGACCGACCCAAATATTTATTTGTTTTCCCTTTTAGTCCGACCGACTTGCCGGTTGTAAACTTGCGTTAAGACCGACCGTTGTTTTTTTGCTCTTCAAACAACTAATGCAAATACAATGAAACCCTATTGACTATATTTTAGTAAGTATCGCGAATATAAATTGCCTACATACACACGTAGGCTACATTCTTTCTTTTATATTCGCTTCATTTCATCAATGGTTCACGCTTGTCTGTTCTGATGGCTGCGGCTGCAGTAAAGTAAATGTTCGCGGTCACTGTTCAAAGTTATAGAAGGCTAAAGTTATAACTTTGGGTTCAGGCAGCATAGCAATAGGCCCAACATAAAAAAAATTGCATTGAAATATCTTGACACCGCTATAACGTGTCGTGTCAACTGATGTAAAGGAGACCACTAAACTAGTTACGGGTTGGAGACGCAGTCGGTGACGTCACGATATGCAAATGTGTTTAAATTCATACCGACATATTCGCCATGACCAAAATTTTACTTTTTTAATTCTTTTCTTATTTATCGCAAGTCATATCGTCATCGCAATATTGAACAGTGTGATCGCACATCGCACATTTTGCTGATATCGTGCAGGCCTAGTTGTAGCCATAGCAATAATCAGCAGGGGGGGCGGTCTGACCTTGCCATGGTGCAGGTGTCCACAGAGGGTGATGTTACGGATGAGCTCTGGACTGTCCATCAGGTCGGCGAGAAATCTGTCAAACACACAAACAATCACTTCATTAATTCATCCAATTTTGCGGTTGATACCAAGAACAGTAAAAACCTGATGGGTTGCATTTGGAGGGATTGCATTGACATGAAGACACCTGTTAAAAGTGGTGATTATGCCAAACTATATTGGGCCTACAAAATTTGTTTTTGCGCAGTACTGTTGACATGTGAGGGCGTTCTGACTCTTACTCCATGTCATAGACCGTCTGTGGCAGCTCCTGCTCCATCAGAGTGAACTGCTTGTTCTTCACAGGTTTGATGATGGGCTCTGAAGGAAGCACATAGAGGTATGAGTTACTATCAGCCACTCTGTCAGCCTGCCTTGAAGGTCAAGTTTTGCTA
The DNA here is from genome assembly GCA_036785325.1 of Urophycis tenuis. NCBI lineage: Eukaryota > Metazoa > Chordata > Actinopteri > Gadiformes > Phycidae > Urophycis > Urophycis tenuis. The sequence continues at coordinate 2,992,107 of JAXIVH010000032.1, forward strand.
CGGTAATGTGTGTGTTGTTGCTCAAAGTAAATAGTAAAGGGGCATTTAGCAGACACTTGTCCAAAGCAACTTACAATCAGTACATTTGCGGGGTTCGACATGTTGACAGTTGGAGGAGGGGGATCAAGGGGATTGAACCGGCGACCCTACGGTTAGTGGACGACCCGCTCTGTCCACTGAGCTACTGCCGCCCCATACTGTGCCTACATTTACAGAATTCTCTTTGTCTTGTCACCAAAATGTAGAACTTGAATGATTCTTGTCATTTCTGGGTTGTATCTTCATGGTTAACTGCACTTATTTTAGGTTGCATTGCATGCATGGGTCAGCGCAATAAATGTAACACAATGTAAAACGAATACAGCGGAATGCTTTGTGATGTATAACAGACCTGTGAGGGGTTGGGTATCTTCCTCCTGGACGATGGTCTCCACCTCTGGCCCATAGACTTCTTCCGCTGTTGGATAATATTTTTTATCCTCGTGGAGGACCACCTCCATGCCTGGAACATCGTCGTCTGCGTCAGCCGGCTCATCGTCGTCATCGTCATCCTCTGGCTGTATTGGGAATCGTACGACATACATACTATAGCGAATCCTTGCAGTAGCGTTGACATACAGACCCATGTATGAGCAAAACAAACATCAACACCACAGCACAATAAAACATTGACAGAATTTACTATACCTCAGTAAGTGCACATGCATTGCGAACACATATCAACATGCACTTGAAGTATCAATGTCAGCATAACACACCTCATCCACATCTCTGTCGTCTGCCTCGATATCATCGTCATCATCAGAATCCAGCTCCGGGCCGATGTAGTTACCGAACTCGTCGTACAGATCCGCCTCCATCCTTAAGAGCCGATCAGAGATAAGTGGTCCATCATGTGAATACTCAATGAAACTGACAGGACGAAATCACGTTGCTAATGGCCACAGTGCACCGTTGAGACGGCCAATAATTGACAAATTACTGTTAAGAACAAGCTATCAATCTATCTATGAAGTATTGTGTCGGGGCGTGTATATTAGAAGCTTACAATAATGACTTTGAACACTGTATCTAAAGATAAGATAGACCATATTATGGCATTAGCACGCTGACTAGCATGCGAGCTAACAAGCGTTACAATGAATGACTTTCCGAGGCTACGTTTCAGCTGCGTTGCAACAACGCTGAATAAAAACTAAATAAAACTACCTGCAATACAGCGGAACTACAATACCAGAAAGACATACTGCAGAACACTCACCCTAACTTCTTCAATTGCTCAAATACGACTTTAAATTCGCAGAAAGGACTGTTTATTTACAAAATATAAACTATCCGGCGAATGGCGCCATGCGGATGAAAACCTTTCCGGGTTTCTTCTTCTGGTGTATTCATGAGATGGTGTGATTTAGACCAGCGGCTACTGCCCTCTACCTCTGGGGGGATCCAAGGACGACAATAATAAAATGCATGTAATGATTCCTCAAACGACGTTCATGAATAGGCCTACATGCCAATTAAATAATACATATATTCATAAATTGTTAATTTGAAAGTAGATTGTCAATAGATTGGTGTCAGTAACAGTGGATAGCACAATCTGAAATGTGTTTTTTCATATTTTATAATTGAATTGAATATTATAATCAATATGTTTTATAACAAAAAATATATTGTTAGAATTAGGCTATAACCCACTTGGTAGTACGTCAAGGCTAAGTTGCCCTAAATGTGCGTTCCCATGGGCTTTATTATTATAAATAGAAGGGCATTTATCAGACGCTTTGTTTTGTCCAAAGCGATTTACAATCAGTACATTTATGGGGTTCGACATGTGGACAGTTGGAGGTGGGGATCGAACCGTCAACCCTCCGGTTAGTGGACGATCCACGCTACCCACTGAGCTATGCCGTCCCATAATATTTTTTAAACTATAAATTAGGGATGTCCGATATTGACTTTTTGCCGATATCCGATAGCCGATATTGTCCAAATTCTTAATTTCCGATACCGATATCAACCGATATGGTATACCGATATATACAGGCGTTTTTATTTTCGCCCTACTAATTCGCCCGACTAATTTTAGGTCCCATATCTCCTGTTGTGGAATTAACACATCATCTACTTTTATTGTGATGCCTCACTAGATTGCATTTCACAAATTAACACTGTCTATAAAAAATAAGGACACTATCTCAACTTATGGAAAAGTGCCATATTTATGCACAAGCACCTTATCGGTGGTAAAACCGATAACGATATTAACCGATATTGCAAAAATAGGCTAATATCGGCCGATATTATCGGTTGGCCGATATTATCGGACATCCCTACTATAAATCGAATATGAGAACAGGGAATTTCATACATTTTTAGACATTCAATTTCTGTTCTGATTTATTATTGACAGAGGTTAAAGGGTTAAAGTACATGTGGTAATAGTGATTATACACACATATTATATATATATATATATATATATATATACACAAACACACATCTATCTATATGTGTATATCTACATCTATAGATCGTCGATAGATATTTATATTACCTCTTATAGATATAGATATAGGTAATTGCATATCACATTTTTCCGTCATAATAATCTTTCACAATAAATAACTTCAAAAACAGACAAACTGTTAGTTGATGGCTTTATTCCTGCTGGTTTTAGGTTTCAAACAGTACATAAAAAACATCTTCATTGCACAGACAAACGCACAGATGAGACATATCGATACATCAAAATATAAGTGTGTTTTACAAGACTGATTATATAAATATTGTGATTTAATTTGTATTATTCTCAAGACACTTCTGTGTTCAGTGTTGTTGTTCTACAACAATGACACAGGGGGGCGACATTACTTCATTTCCTATTAGGTAAAAGTTTTCTATTTTAACAAAAGAGGGCCCATTATAAGAAAACACATGTAAGGATAATAATAGTGATCAAATTATTATTTGCACATGGAACAAACATCTCACCCATTCTGACTTAAAATAAGAATAAAAAAAAGGAATGCAAAAACAAACAAAATACACTTTGGCCTCATGTGAAAACCCTGAACCCCCCCCCCCCCCATTATAAGAAGATAAAGGGAAAGATTCAAAATGATTAACTTAGTTTCAGGGTTTGGTGTTATTTTTAGAACAACCTAAGAACCAAAACTGATAAGCAGAACAATTACAAAAAGGTTAAGAAGGTTAACAATTTAGGATTGCCCAACCGTGAAGTTGAGTTCACTATGGTTTCATCTTAAGGCCCTTGTATCACATTTAAGTATACCTGATTTTATTTGTGTGTGTGTGTGTGTGTGTGTGTGTGTGTGTGTGTGTGTGTGTGTGTGTGTGTGTGTGTGCGTGTGTGTGTGTGTGTGTGTGTGCGTGCGTGCGTGTTCCTGCCTACAAAGCAACACAATGCAGCAACCCCTGCCTTCATACATCAACCCCTCTACAAAGATGCGTCCTGAATACTGTGTGGTTGTTCAAAGCCCCCCCCACCCCTCCACCACCACCACCACCACCACCACCACCACCACCACCACCACCGCTACTCCGCCAGGATCTTCCTCAGCCGCTGCACCACCTCCTCGGCGCCGGCCCAGGGCACGGTGACCGCCCTGAACTCCCCGGGCATGGCCTCGTGCATCTCCGTGATCAGCCGGTGCATGGGGAAGTCCCGGCGGGGGAACGCCACGTCGCGGGGCCCCAGCGCCGTCGCCGGCAGAAGTCGTTGGCGCCGTCGCCCACGTACAGCACCCGCTCGTAGGGGCGCCCGCGCTCCTGCGCCCGCCGCGTCACGTACTCCCGCAGCACCGCCTGCTTGCACATGTTCTCCGGGCAGCGGGGGCAGCCGTGCGAGTGGAACGGCCGCAGCACCAGCCGGCCGTCCTTGTTGAAGGTGGCCGGGTTGGTGAAGATGCGGTGGAAGAGGGGCCGGGCGCCGGCGCGCTGCAGCCACGCCTCCACGAAGAAGGCGTTGGCGTCCGACAGCAGCACCACCTCGAAGTCCTGCGGCGGGCGCGTGCGCAGGAACTGCAGCAGCGTGAGCATCCCCGGCGTGGCCGGCAGCTTCTCCATCACCGCCCGGATCTGGCTCTCCGTCACGCCCTGCTCCGCCAGGTAGGCCAGCACGCGCTGCATGTACTGGTTGTAGCGGCCCGGCTGGTAGGTGTCCTTCAGCCAGCCGGGCAGCGCCTGGCCGGGCGCCGCCTGCACCACCATGTCGTCGCTGGTCTCGTCCACGATGGTCTCGTCAAAGTCGAAGAAGACCAGGAAGCGCTTGTCGCCGGCGATCTGGGCGGCGGCGGTCGCCATGGGGGCCGCGCCGCGTCGGTGGCGCCCGGCCGCCTCGTCGCCTGCGGGAGGGTGAGGGGGAGCATAACAGCAGTTGAAGAACGAGTCCCCCATGATGGCCGTGGATGTCCGCCGCCGTGCTCGCACTGCTGCCCGAGTGGCACACTGGCGCCTGGTGCCTCTGGCTGGGGGACATCCCACAAGGGGGCAGGACATGGGGGAGGCAGGGGGGCGGGGGGGAGGGAGGGAGGCGGGGAGAGTGTGGTGAGGGGGAGGGGGAGGGGAGGGGAGGGGGGGGGGGGGGGGGGGGGGGAGTCTGTCAGCGCGCCACAGGGAGGAGAGAACCGCCGCCAGGAGGAACAGAAACCACATGAGAGGAATAGGAAAAAGGGGACGCGACCACCGGTCAAACTTTAGAGCGCAGGTTAGCAGGGGAGGGAATGGATAAAGGTTATTTAGAAAGAAGAGCCGTCATTCAGAGGGAGTAAAGAGGGTCAATGGAAATTGAGCCATTGAATATTAATCAGTGAGTTAATATGACATGTTATTAATCTTATATTTGGACATGTAGCAGAAAAGCAGAAAACTGGTAAAAACAATACATACACGGCAGGCGATGTAATAGCCTACCCTTTGAAATAGGTTTGTTCAAGTAGTTCTTGGTGGTCTCGGTTCCGAGTCCTCGGGCTCCAACCTGAAAAAAAATATGAATATGACAAACATCGATTTCAAACAACTACCAGAAAATGAATATTGACT
>JAXIVH010000032.1:2997370-2999870 GCA_036785325.1 Urophycis tenuis
GAAGCAGAACGGTTGCTCTGGGTACATTTTCACAGGGACGACAACCCTCAGCCCCCACAAACATCCCTCCACGAACACATCCCACCTCCGTTTTCTTCTCATTCACGTGTGGTTGTTCTTCAAACCACCAGCAGGGAGCGACAGCGGGAGTGTATGACGTGTCACTTTTCTCTCTCCCCCCACACACACACTGCTAATAGCCCGCCTCTACACTTCTTTCGATCTCTCTCCTTTCTCCTGAAGTTTTTTCTCTTTTTTCCTGTACGTTTCTCCAGAAACCCTCGTGGCCCTGAGCCCTCCTCCTCCTCCTCTCTGATTGGCTACATGGGTGCCACTGAGTTCTTCTTGCAGACTCAACATTCCACAGCTGGGAGCGCGCGCACGCACGCACACACACACACACACACACACACACACACACACACACACACACACACACACACACACACACACACACAGACACACACACAAGCGTACACGTGTACAAAGCAAAACACACGCGCGCGTGCACACACAGACACACACAAACACACACACACACGCACACACACACACACACACACACACACACACACACACACACACACACACACACACACACACACACACACACACACACACACACACACACACACACTTAACTCTCTCCGATCTTGTCCAACTTACAGGCTAAAAGAAAAAAGGGTGCTGGTAAATCCACAGCAGTTTCGTGAAACCAAGAAGAGGCTCAAACCGAATGACACTTGAAACGCTGAAAACCAAAGCACAAAGGAATGTTTGACGAGAGGGAGGAAAAAAAAACGAGATCCCTTCTCATGATGACATCTGGTGACGACGTCGCCTGAAAGCCGCAAACTTCAACGTTTTTTTTTTTTTTTTAAATGGCAAACAGAATGCGCGTGGGAACATTTCCAAGTAAAAGTCATTTACACTGTTCTGATGTTTTTTCTTTGCTAGGGCAACGCAAGGTTACGGTGCGGCCAAGGGACCCATGTAACAAGTCAACACATGAAGGCCATCTATATATATGTGTGTGTGTGTGTGTGTGTGTGTGTGGTGCTAAAATCTGCATTAGTTGGTCAAAAGAAACAAAATGATTGAGTGAACAGGACTGTGGTGTTAAAGAGAGAAGTGAATGGCAGGGACCGCATAAAACCAACCACACCATGGCCTCATTTCAGTAATGTCGAGACAACTGCCAGAAAGTGCCAAAACACACACACACACACACACAAAAGCCTTCAAAGCAAAATGTAGTCGGACAATTGAATGTTTGAATGTCCAATTTATGTTGTACCACAAGTACCACCATGCACGTAGTCCACTGAAGATCAGCAATTGAAATCAAAGCCCTATTTATTTATGTGCATAAAATTATCCCCAAACACTCTCACACTCTCTCTCTCACACACACACACACACACACACACACACACACACACACACACACACACACACACACACACACACACACACACACCACACACACACACACACACGACACACACACACACACACACCACACACACACACCCTTCGCTTGGCCACTGCCTTTGACCGTCATGGACGTTCCCAATGTAAACAGCCACAGTTTATTTTCGTTCCCTCTACATATTCACATTTGGACCGGCGTCTCTTCTGCTTCAACACCAGCTGTGGGTGACGTGCGGACGTTCGCACCAGGAAACGGGACAGACACACTTTTGCTGAAGCAATGCATGCATGCATCATTATCATGACGAGCGCTAAAATACAACCGCCGCCGTGGCTGCTGCTGCTGCAGACACTAACGCAATCGAACGGGGGGGAAAAAACGAACAAAAAGTAAAAAAATAAAAAAAAATCGGCATAAAAGCGGAAAATAACAGACGAGCAAAAGCACACCCCGAGCCTCAGGTGAAAGAACTGCGTGGCGCTGGAGATGAACTGGCGCTCGGCCGCGGAGCAGAGACTGTGTGGGTGAGCGGCGCGCCGGGGAATCGTCGCTTCTGGAATGTGGGGTGCGGGTGTTTTGACTGCTCGTCGGCGTCGTTCCTGGTCCGACCTGACCAGGCTCCTCCACGCGTCACGGGGACACGCCTGAGTCACGCCGGCTCCTCTTCGTACCTGAGGGCTCGTCTGGCGGTCACACCGACCCAGTGGCTCGTTTGAAACAAAAACAAACACCAAAAAAAAAAAGACGGAAGAATCTGCTTTGGAAAAACCGAACCAATTTTTTTTTTTTTTTTTATAGCAAAACATAAGTCAGTAAATTGGAACGGGACAGAGCGCGCGCTCCTCGGCGCGGGAGGAACCGCTCTGAGGGATCCTCTTTAAAAAATTCAACACTGACATCTGCTGCGCTCTACACAGCTCTTCATCATCGTAAACATCTTCATCTCTCTCTCTCTCTCTCTCTCTCTCTCTCTCTCTCTCTCTCTCTCTCTCTCTCTCTCTCTCTCTCACTACTCTCTTTATCTCTCTACCTTTATACATATATATAGATATATCTATCTATATA
>JAXIVH010000032.1:3004870-3012370 GCA_036785325.1 Urophycis tenuis
ATCTGAACAGATCTCTGACAGATATATATATATATATATATATATACACATATAAGCATATATGTGTCGGGTCATGGAATCCAAGGACACAAGTCGCCAACACAACATTTGCGCAAATTAACAAAGAAGTGATTTTTTTCAAAATGAGTGATTTTCTTTTTTTTTTTTTTTGCAGAATCTGTACAACAGTACAATACAACAGTATTGGTTTCTTTAAAAGTATACATTTTTGTGTTTAAAATCGGGTGTGCCATTAGAGAGAGGTGACAACTGCAGATCTTTAGGAGGTTTTTTCTCAGTTTTAGCTTTTGTGATGTGTCTACTTTCAAATGGCCACAACTTCTCCAAATATTATCAGATTTCCATGTGCTACACATCATTGGTAAGCTTAGAAACACTTTCAGAATCTGTGAATAACTCAAAATGCCCCCCAGCGACTTGTGTCCCTAGTTTCCATGACCTGACACATATATTTAGTTATGTACAATGGACGGATGGTACACACACACACACACACACACACAATACTTACCACCAATCTCACAAATGGCCGCCTCAAAGTGATCATCACAAGGACTTATCACCCATTGGCCAGTGTTGGTCATGTGACCGCAGCCGGCCAGCTGTTTGGGCGCCCCTACTTTCCAGTTGGTGTAGCCCACTTCGTCCTCACCCAGCCAGGTGAACACCGTTCGTCCCTGAAGCAAAAAACAAACATGAACTGGAGAAGCTTCTATATGTCTGAATTCTACTGTATATGTAGATATACATATACAGTACATATACACTGTATATGTAGATATACATATACAGTATATCAACTCATTCACATGAGTGGATGAAGCTTTCAGAAGAGGGGATTTCAAGAGTGGCCCAGCTAAGACGTGATGATTTGAAACATTTACAAACACTTTTTTTCCTACAGAACCGCGGCGCTGTGAAAGTTTGAGCTCGTCCTCCCACGAGGGTGGATTCACCGAGTTTGTGTTCACCGCACACATGACGGGTCCAAACAAACACGAAACAAAATGAAGTCCATCGCCCACGTTCACCCAAACGTGAGCTTCGTCTGCCACCCAAGACTTTGAAATTCTTCATCGAAACGTCGGATTTCGGTGACAATCCTGAAGAACAGACGGCTTGGCTGGAGCATACAAACCCCCACCCCCCCCCCCCCCCAAAAAAAAAAAAACCCAATACATTACAAGCCACTGGTGGACCCTAGAGACCCCCCTTTGCTCGCTCACCCCGTTGTTGTAGAGGGCGATCCAGGCGGGGTGGCGCAGGCTGCTCATCAGCAGCGTGAGGTAGGCCTGCTGGTAGGGGTCCCTCACGGCGGCCAGGGTCCCGTTCAGGGACTCGCACACGTGCAGAGCCCCCGTCCAGTCCAGGCGCTTCTGGACCACCCGGTAGGTGGAGCGGCCCAGCTCCAGGGGCCCCGACAGGGAGCCGGGGATGAGGGCGGGGGCTTCGGGGAGGCTGGGGTCTGAGGCGGACGACAAGAAGAAGAAAGAAGAAGAAGAATTACTGATTTGATCCCGTGAGGGAAATTTGGTCTTCTGCATTTAACCCAATCGTGAATTAGTGGAACACTCAGAACACAGTGATGGTGAAGCACACAGTGAGGTGATGCACACACTTAAACCCGATGCAGTGAGCTGCCTGCAACAGCGGCGGCGCTCGGGGAGCAGTGAGTGAGTGGGTTAGGTGCCTTGCTCAAGGGTACTTCAGCCATGCGCACTGGTCGGAGTTCGAACCGGCCACCCTCCGGTTACAAATCCAAAGCCCTAACCAGTAGGCCGGCTGCCCCGATGAAGGGGGAAGCAGCAGAGGTGTGTTTGCGTTACATCGTACGGCGTTTATTTGGGTCGCGGGCATCGAACCGCAAACCTCCACAGGGACGCCTGGCCCCTTTCCGGCTCAATAACGACACGTGTCTCAGCAGAAAAGACTGAACAGTCGGTGTGTAAATCTCTGTGACGCCATCGTGCAGCGCGGGGTCATGGTGTGTGGATGTGTTGGAGTGAACGCTGCACCTTGTTTCCTCTGGCAGAGGAAGGCGTGCTTCTCCATCTCGCAGGGCCTGGACGCCCACATGCCCGTGTTCTTGTCTGGGTTCCCGTGGATCATCACAACGCAGTTCCCCTGCCAAACGCATCAGATCATCACATCACACGGCCGTGCGTCACGGCCGTACGTCACGCACCCCACGTCACGTCGGATCACGTCGCTCCCGCATCACATTCTATCACGTCACGCATCACCTTACATCACAGCACACTGAACACTACATTGCCACGTCACACATCACCGTTACAACATCACATTACAGTGATTTATGTCCCACACGCGCCCTCACACTTTCATGCACACACACACACACACGTCACATCACAGTGTTGACAGTTGAGAGAGAGCGTGAGAGAGAGAGAGAGAGAGAGTCAGTACGTTTACATGCAGCAAGAAATTCGAATTTCTGATCGGATCAGATAATGACATGCGTAAGACCGGATCACTTGTCCGAGTATACATGCCGAGTATACATGCATACATGCAGAATCGGATTAACAGCCGGAGCGTGGCTGACTCCGGACGCTATGTGGCGCTGCACATGCGCAGAATGGCGCTGCGCATTCGCAGAAGGCAAAATCCGATTCAGATCCGATGGCTGAGTATACATGCCGTTAAAAGTCCGGCCATGAACAAATTATCTAGGTGTTGTTATCCGATTTTGAGATGTCCGAAGTAGGTCGGATTAAGGTGTTTACATGCACTTCAACAGTCCGAACGATGTCTTATACGATTAGAAATTCGAATTTCTTGCTGCATGTAAACGTACTGAGAGACAGAGGGAGAGAGAGAGAGAGAGAGAGAGAGAGAGAGAGAGAGAGAGACAGAGAGAGAGAGGGAGAGAGACACAGAGAGAGAGCGAGAGAGAGAGCGAGAGCGAGAGCGAGAGAGAGAGAGAGAGAGAGAGAGAGAGAGAGCGAGAGCGAGAGAGCTAGGCTTTAGCTCCAGTAGTACCGGTGTCTTGTTGTGGAGGGGCCCGCTGTTGTCCAGGGGCTCTCCGGGGGCCCAGTTGGTGTAGCTGAGCAGGCCCTGCTTGGCCCACTGGAAGTGGCCTTTGGAGTCCGACGTCAGCCCCACCCACAGATCCACGCTGGTGTTGTACAGCAGAGTGGTGACGAACGCTGCGGGGGGGGGGGGGGGGGGGGAGGAAGGCTTTTAAAGTTCCACTCCACACCCAAAAAGAGGAAACGAGACGAGACGAAACCTGATTTCAGATTAAAACTACCGTGACACATTCGTCTGGAGAAACATGACACATTCGGGGATTCTGCCGTGAGTTGCGTCTACCGAGCTTGACAGTCAGTCAGCCCCCTGGCCACTGATTAAGAGAGACATTCTACTTTTATGTCTCCAAGACGAGGGGGGGGGGGGGAACTAAGGGAGACGTTCACATGAGACCTTTCACGCGGAGACGAAAGGTTCGAAGAACAGTTTTAAAAAGTCCACGCACGCACCGAAACATGACAGAAGGCAATTCTTCTACTCCGTTTTTATACATGCCGCGGAGAAATAACCATCACAAAACAACTTGGGACGGCGAAAAGCCCTCGTTTGCCCCCTGCCCCCCCCCCCCCCCCCGGCTGTGAGCCTCCAGGTACCTTGTTCCAAGTGGTTGGGCAGGACAGCCAACATGGCCATCTTTGTCTCACAGATGACCTTGGCCGCAGACCAGGTGGCCCGGAGCGGCTCCTCCTGGCCAAACACCTTGAAACACTGAGGACACAATGGGGAGCAATACATGACCACACACCGTGAGCTATAGAAGGATGCATTCAGCGTGAGGTTTGAGGGGGGGGGGGTCACAGTGGGGACACAAGTGAGTGAAACGCTTTGTGCAAGACTTGTACACATAGGCTATACTCTTGTTGAATCATCTGTTGTATCGTTTTGTATTTGTGAAGGACTTATATGTGCTTTCATGTGTCGACAGACCGGTATCTCCACCCTACACCGTCAGTATAAGAACCGAAGCTGTAAGACAGCATGAGCCTTGAAGTCCAGCTTTCTCGCACAACTACCACATCGTTATTCTCTTCTTTGCGCTACATGCTTGCCTCTGCTAGGTCAGTGAGTATACACAACGCTGGGTAAAAACCTGGAAAACGTCTGAGGCTGCTGTGGGTTTGAGTTCCAGCTAATCAAATGCTGTAAGGAATACATCTACGCCCCGCTTCTCCAAACACCACCACCTCCTCTCACACCGGTTACCAACAAGGCTCGGGCATGAGGTCACTGCCATCCATGACGTCGGTGGCGTTTTGATCCATTCAATTAGCTGAAATTGTTTTGCAGCACTTAGCACAGTATTGCTATTGCGTTGTCAAGGAAACAGCCGGTGGCTTGTTATTTTTGGCCGTCGTTGTTAATTGGTTGAAAACTGTGTCTGAGAACGGCAGAGGTGTTATTTACACACCACACCGACGCTGTGGTGTAACGTGAACTAAAACCCCTATCTCTTGTGTTCTCTCATGACGGGTTTACACTGAGCATCTGTTGTGGGAGCCGTTGTGTTCGGGGGGGGGGGACCAGACGCCCACCTTGTGTCGGTGCGAGGACCACCCCTCTGGACACCCCGAGGGGGGGATGGGGGACGCCGGGGTGGGCGGGGCGGTCCCGGTGACGTTCACCCTCTTACAGATGTACGGCAGGTCGGAGTGGCATTTCTGATCCGACCACTCGGCTGTGGGGAACAACGCAGAGGATCAGAAATATAAATAAAGACCATGTCCCTATCGGCGTCGCTCATGGCGGGTACAGTCTGGATCTGTAACGCGTACAACAGATCGAGCCTGGCAGTTGAGGTTGAGTGTCATATAGAGACAAAATGGCCACCGTGGCAGAGTTCCAATAGTGATTCCGCCCCGCCTTCGCTTCCTGAATCGCCTTGAGGTTCTCCTCAATTTAAATCACATCCGCTGTCACAACACACAGGAAGCTAGAGAAGCGCCATTAAAGGGACAGGAGGTTTTTTCGGCCCCAGCCGGACACATCCGCATATCATCCCGCACCAGGAAGTCCTTTGGTCGGGTTTGGGACAGCCTGCGATTGACATTAATGACACTGAGCGTGGCTCAGCCGTCTCAGTCCCACCCTGGCGCCTTCCCGCCCACTCCACCGCTAACTGCCACCGGGCTCGCCTCCAGAAGGGCTTCGGGCATGACAAGCAGGAAGGACGGACGGCACAAAGGGAATAAGGTCTCCATGTCTCCGTACCTTTGCTGGCGGACATGTGCACACACTTGCGGTCTCGGCTGAGCGGCTGCGGCCGGCCCGGCGCCCAGGACACGTAGTTGAGCACAGAGTGGTCTGACCAGCGCAGGCGCCCGTCGTTCTCGTAGGAGTGCAGGCCCAGCCACCAGTTGTCGCTCTCCACGTTGGGCAGCTGAGGGGACCGAAGCAAGACAGTTTAGTATCCTGCGCTTTGGCGGACAAAAAAAAAAAGGCACACACACACACAATGCATCCTGAGTGGATACATTGTTGAGTGTGGGCAGCTCCAGCGGGAATCAGATGCTGTTTTAGAGGAAAAAAAAACTCTTCAACTTAGTGTTTCTTTTATTCGATGACGCTCTCTTCAGTGTATTCAGTTTCTACTGGCTTCAAGTTCAATCGCCCTTTGGGGACGTTAGCTTGGCAGCGTTTGGTAGCGTCCTCGAACGACTGAGGAAGACCAGACCACGCCAAGAACAATCAACGCATTCTAAATAAAGGACAACATCGACAAAAGGCAGACGACTGGCAAACCGCGGCCGTCTGAAATCCGTGCTAACGTAATGGGTAGCAGGGGCAAACTGGGAGATAAATAGGTTGAGAGAACTGAACTTTGTTTGGGAAAATAATTCTCCCTCTGAGGCCGCTGTCACCCCTTACAAAAAGGTGCCCAATGGTTTAGTCCGGCCTTGCAGGAGGACTCCTTGCAGGAGGACTAAACACAGCTCATCGACTGACTGCTGACATTGCTGGAGCCCCAGTGTGGTGCAACGTGACAGAGCCATGCCATCCCCGGGAACGGGGGGGGGGAAACAGAGAAGGGGCAGGAAATAAAGGAAAGAGGGAAACAGAAAGCAAACCGAGGGAATACTAACTAACTCATCTTCCGTCAACAGAAAAAAGTGTAAAGAACACACGCGAACCCGAGAAGCGGTCGACTCAAAGCCTTCAGTCTATTGGCACATTGCGACAGAAAAGCATGGCGGCCACAAAAGTCTATGCATTCCCCCTCGCTGTGCAGGTGCACAGCGACATGGCTGTACCCTGCATCATGGCGGCGGTGGAGGCGGCGGCTCTACCTGGCGCAGAACACTGGACAGGAAGGCGCCCTCGGCAGCAGAGTGCACGGAGGCCAGCGAGGCCTGGAACCAGGAGCAGATGATCTGGGCCTGGTGCCACGTGGTGCGGTGGTCAAAGAACTTGTACTGCGCCTCCTGGAAGCCCACCCAGTCGGGGGCGCTGGCGTCTGGGGGCGCCAACCGTGGACACATGGACACAGTTAACTAGGGGGGAGGGGTGGGGGGTGTTCAAGCTGAAAAGGTACTGGGTTTGATTCCCGATGACCTTAGCCTAACGTGTAGGGTGAGATGCCTAACATGCTCCACCAGACCATGTGCATTTACTGAAGTCGCTTTGGATAAATATTTTATTAATACATATTTTAAATATTTGGATAAATACAAGTGTGTATTTATCCAAATAGGCGTAGTCCATAGTCAATAGGAATACAATAGAGTGGTTCAGAGCAAACTCGTGAGATGGCAAGGGTACTGACCTTCAGTATCTTCTGGATGCTTGGCTTCAGTACCTGGAAAAGGCATTAACAAAAGCAAACAAATAACATGAACAGGTACGTATTCATGAAATATGGTGTGTGCAAACTGGGAGAACCACAGCCCACCGCTAATGTTGACATGTGTGTACCATACCATCACAGCTGGCATCAGCACCGCATTAGAAAAATCCACGTCAGCACGTTAGCACGGCATCTGGCTCGGTTACCTTTGGGGATCTTGCAGATCCAGTCCAGCTCGGAGTCGCAGTGCATGGCCAGCCATGTCTTGGTCCCCAGGTCGGCGGCGGCACACAGGCGGATGTTGTAGTAGTAGCGGCCAAAGTTCTGGTAGGTATACTGCGAGGAACCAAAGAGGAACAAGCTACCATGGAGCCTCACATCAGCTGGTGTATTCAATTGCACTAGCGGCCATTTTGTATGAGGCAATAGGTTTCAGTTAATTGCAGGTGTGTCAATAGCTCCTCTCGTATTTGCACCTCATAGTTAATATGCCGCAATTTAATATTCTCATTTTATTTTGTCTGTTGGGAGTTGGGCCATGATTCATCATGTAACTCATCAACGTCCCAATGTCTGAATGTCTCTCTGACTCCACTCACTCCAGACAATCTGCAGGCACGTATGTCACTCACATATCTTGTTAT
>JAXIVH010000032.1:3022370-3026354 GCA_036785325.1 Urophycis tenuis
GTTCTGCGCCTGGGCAATGTTTCGGCAGTGATATACCGCCACAGACTGCGGAGTCACTCCCCATCTTCCGGAAGAGACTCAAAACTCACTTGTTCAGAGTTGAACCTGAACCCTGCATAACATCCATCCTCTACCTAAGAAAAAAATAAAACCCTACCCTCATGCTCTTGTATGTTGTACGTCTTGGCACTTTATAATTGCTCTTTGTAACTTGGCACTTAGTCAGAGATGTTGCATACTAGCAATGGCTAACTCGCAATTGAAATAGTTTAAACTTGTTCTGGTGACTTTCTTACTGTATTAACAGCAATGACATGTTTCTCCTTCTTCTGACAAACGTACTCTTTGTAAGTTGCTTTGGATTAAAAAGTGTCTGCTAAATTCCCTAAATGTAAATGATACATGTCTCAGTGTGGTCTCCTTAAAAACGGTTGTGAAAACAAACACTGAATCAACAGTTAGGTTTAGTTTGAAACAGAAACATTTGTTTGTAAACCTACTCCTAGCACTACTTCACACTAGAACAATGTGAGGCATTCTGTGGACAGGCCCTTAAGTCCAAAACAGCAAAACCTTTAATGAGGCCAAAAATACAACCTAATGATCACTTATATTTGAACTTTTGAAACAACCCGTTGTGTGCCGATGGCGTGAGTAGCGGTTTTCTTTGTCGTACTTTTTTGCAGTCTTTCTCCTGAGTCTTCCCGGTGCCCTTGGTTCCTGGCTTCTTGCAGATGGGAGGGCAGGGTCAGGTTACAGGGGCTGTCGTTCCACCGGCCGTCCTGCGCACATCCACATGAGCAAACACAGACGCGAAAACACAGCTGCTTAATACAAACAAACAGAGCCGCGACTTCAAGACTCAGCCATTTTGTTTTTTTTAGGGCTTTTATGCCTTGAAGTCCTAGAACTTAAGGACCGGTGGCACAAGCGGGGGGAATATCCGGCACAAACCGCAACCCCCCTCTCCTCCGGAAATACCTAGACATTTAAATATTTTTTTGACCAATTATATATATATATATATATATATATATATATATATATTATTTTTATTTTTATTTTTTTGGGCGGGTAAATGCTTCTCTTTCAAGTTGAAATCCAAATCGACCTGGAGTATTAAGCTGAGAAACGATTCTCATGTTTTTGCATTTGCAACAAATATCGTAAATTGAACTTCATCAAAATGTACTTTTACACACACGAGCACGGGAACTACGCAGCCACAGATCCTGAATCCCTTCCCAATTTTCAAAGTGTCTGTTCACGTTATCAAAACCCCCGGTGGAAATCCATTCAAGGGCTGACGCGAGGCCAGGTAACAGGCGTCAGAGCTGCAGGGGTTCAGGGGGGGGGGGGGCTGTCACTCACGGGCCCCCAGATGGGTGATGACGCAGTCTTCCTGGGTGTTGCGGAAGTTGTTGGGCTCAAAGGGGGTGCCAGTAGGTGAAGGATGACGGGTGGCTGTGTGGTCGGTCCACTGGAAATCCATCTGCATGTCGGTGTCGTGCAGCCCGATCCAGAGCTCCTCGACGTCTGTGGGGAGACGTCGGAGGGGGGGGGGGGGGGGGGGGGGGGGGGGGGGGGGTTGGGGGGGGGTGACTAGGGTGGGGTCGTCGGGTCAGATTGCACAGATGAGAATATTATGGCGATGTCGCCTTTTTCTCAGCCGTTCACACCCAGACGAGACGCGGTGAGGTCATGGAATCCACCGAGAGTCACCGAACGGGAAAGGAAGTCCGAAATGCACACACGGGTGAATCAACAAGAAAAACAAAACAAAAGTTTTGTAACTCAACTGAACGACTAAAACCAACTGAAGGCGGGTTCTCGTTTTATGGTTAAGTGGCCGATTCAGCTTTAATGGGGCCGTCCAGGAATGCAGACGCTTAACGACCACCTTAAAAAAAAAAAAAAAAAACGGGTGATTTTGACGGTGAATGATTGCGGACTGCCGTCACGCAACGCTTATGGATGCCAGCCGCCGTGACGTTCAGCTAAAGCGCAGATCTAACAAAAGACAAAAGACTGAAATCATTGGAAAGGCATTCCTCCCCCCCCCTATCGGCCTCTTTCGCGACAGCGTTCCCTGTCGGCGCCGCTTCGCGGTGAACCCACAACTCTTGATGGCAAATGACCTTTCGTCATGTTTCTTGTGATGAACTCCAGCTCTGGCAGAGTGTGCACGCTGACCAGGTGAGCCTCCATCTTCTGGCAGTTCCTCTGGGGCCGCGTCCCAGTTGGTCTTCTCCGTGGCCAGCTTGTAGCAGCCCGCCTGGAAGGCCTGCCAGCCGGGGTCACACTCATAGGTCTCATCGGCGGCCCACGAATCTGAGAGGAGCGGAGCGCAGATGAAAAAGAATTAAAAAAGAAATATATATATATATAAATACAAGCCGAATGTTGAAGTCAGCTCCGGCTCCCCGTGAGAACACAGCTCTCGGGCAGCAACACGCCCACTAGCTGTGACTGTATCGAGTGTCGGCACTGCCAGTTGGTTTTTTGCAATTCGCGTTTAGTCAACGTTGCTGAGGCTTTCATCCGACGCCACTCACAAGCGCGGACCCGGGAACAAACAAAGCATCAAAACGGGAGCCGAGACAAAAAACATTCACGTTCTGCACCCCGGAGTCGCTGTAGGGGAATACGGTGCAGAATAACAAACCAGAAAGCATAAAAAACGTTTTGGGGTTGTTGTTTTTTTTTTCAGTTCTGTTAAAAGCAACGCGCTTATGTCGCTAGCTGTCTGTCAATGCGTCTCAGGACACAGTACACAGTACACAGTAGTAGTGGGTCTCAGGACACAGTACACAGTACACAGTAGTAGTGGGTCTCAGTACACAGTACACAGTACACAGTAGTAGTGGGTCTCAGGACACAGTACACAGTACACAGTAGTAGTGCGTCTCAGGACACAGTACACAGTACACAGTAGTAGTGGGTCTCAGGACACAGTACACAGTAGTAGTGGTCTCAGGACACAGACACAGTAGTAGTGGGTCTCAGTACACAGTAGTAGTGGGTCTCAGGACACAGTACACAGTACACAGTAGTAGTGCGTCTCAGTACACAGTACACAGTAGTAGTGCGTCTCAGGACACAGTACACAGTACACAGTAGTAGTGGGTCTCAGTACACAGTACACAGTACACAGTAGTAGTGCGTCTCAGGACACAGTACACAGTACACAGTAGTAGTGCGTCTCAGGACACAGTACACAGTAGTAGTGGGTCTCAGTACACAGTACACAGTACACAGTAGTAGTGCGTCTCAGGACACAGTACACAGTACACAGTAGTAGTGGGTCTCAGGACACAGTACACAGTAGTAATGCGTCTCAGGACACAGTACACAGTACACAGTAGTAGTGCGTCTCAGGACACAGTACACAGTACACAGTAGTAGTGGGTCTCAGGACACAGTACACAGTACACAGTAGTAGTGCGTCTCAGGACACAGTACACAGTACACAGTAGTAGTGCGTCTCAGGACACAGTACACAGTACACAGTAGTAGTGGGTCTCAGGACACAGTACACGGTACACAGTAGTAGTGGTCTCAGTACACAGTACACAGTACACAGTAGTAGTGGGTCTCAGGACACAGTACACAGTAGTAGTGGGTCTCAGGACACAGTACACGGTACACAGTAGTAGTGGTCTCAGTACACAGTACACAGTAGTAGTGGGTCTCAGGACACAGTACACAGTACACAGTAGTAGTGGTCTCAGGACACAGTACACAGTAGTAGTGCGTCTCAAGCACAGTGCGTTCCACGTTCAGCGTGAGAGATCCACACTACAGAGCGCCCGGCCTCGCCGCTCCGTGGTTCGAGACGTGAGACGTGAGACGTGAGACGTGAGACGTGAGACTCCTCACCCGTGGTGAAAGGATCCAGGGTGGCGTTGGCCTCTTGCAGATGTAGGGCAGGGCGTTGGAGCATTCCCGATTCTGCCAGCGTCCGACGACTCGGTTCGGATCACG
>JAXIVH010000032.1:3026554-3031554 GCA_036785325.1 Urophycis tenuis
CTTATAGAGGACTTAGAAGGACTTTGTCTATAGCCATAACCTTATTCTGTATATAATATCTACTACTAGCATTCTTAATACTTACCCTAACCCTAACCCTAGCTTTAAGCTGAAATTCACTCTGGATTGGGAGAATGCGTGTGTTCATACTGCATACCCCCCCCCCCCCCCCCCCCCCCACCCCACCGCTCTCTCCCATTCCTCCAGTGGACAGGAAGTGAGATTCTGAGAAGTGACAGGAAGTGACAGTGGCAAACAAAGGCAGGGGCAGGAAATAAACAAACAATCATAACAACCCCTTATCCAACACCGCCAACAACGATATAACCAACAAAACCACACCAACAGATACTACAAAATCCACAAAGCCAACAATAACAAAAACTACCATACCCACCAAACCAACAATAACAAATATGTTTCCACAATGTCAACACAATATGCTATATACAAACACTACAACACCCATTAAAAAAAACAAAAACGACAACGCCCATACGAACACTCCCAACGGCCATACAAACGCTACACTACTGTAACACACACTGCCATTCCAGCACGAACACGATAGAGCACACCGTTACGCCCCGCAATACCTGTGGCAGGGTGCATCGTGCATGTTGCCATGGAGACGCGCCCGCTTCACATACCATGACACATCGTCTCGAGAGCTCTCACTGCTCCGGTCCGTGTCGCACCGCCGCACCAGGCGTCCCCTCGCTCGCTCGCGTAGTCATTACCGCTGTGGTGGGCCCCGCGGAAAGGGGACGGAGGATTGGTACGTGAGTGATGCCCATGGCGCGCAGTCACAGACGGGACTGACTGAAAGGCTTCTAATGGACGGTGGTCATTAGGGGGGGGTTGTGAACGAATCGCGAGGGCGTCACGATGAATGCATTAGTCACGCCGGGGGGGTGTGCGGGGTGAAGGGGGGGGGGGGGGGGGGGGGGGGGGGGGGGGGAGCGTAGCTGCGCACACGGATAACATTTCTTCATTTTTACTGTTTCATTCTGACAATAAACACAAATCAAACTAAGACACGTACACACGTACACACACGCGCGCGGCGCGCACACACGCACACGCACACACACACACACACACACACACACACACACACACACACACACACACACACACACACACACACACACATCCGACAGGGACGAAGAAACGACAGGGACTAAGATAGACTACACACACACAAACACACACACACACACACACACACACACACACACACAAGGACACAGACACACAGAACATGACACTTAATTAACAGTACATTTAATTAAACAGTTACCAAGGAAACATTTCACGTTTCATGTTTCCTATTGCAAAGATAGATTTGTTAACATAATTAAACAGTTACCAAGGAAACATTTCACGTTTCATGTTTCCTATTGCAAAGATAGATTTGTTAACATGAACTGTGGGATAACGCCTTAAAATAATCATAATAATAAAGCATTATTTTCAATTATTCATGTGGACAATAAATTATTGAAGTACAGTGAAGAGATTAGACTGACAACTGTAATGGAAGACGTCAGCATGAGAAAAACTACACAGACTAACCCTATAGAAGAGCTAACACACTTCATCCATCCATCTTTCATTCATCCATCCATCATCATCTCATTCATCCATCCATCATCATCTATTCATCATGCATCTATCCATCAATTCATCTTCCATTCATCCATCTATCATCCATTCATCATTCATCCATCCATTCATCCACCCATTCATCATGCATCCATCCATCCATTCAGCCATCCATCATCATCCACCCATTCATCATTCAGCCATCCATCAATTCATCCATCCATCCATCCATCATCATCCACTCATTCATCATTCATCCATCCATTAATCCATCCATCATCCGTTCATCCATCCATCATCATCCACCCATTCATCATGCATCCATCCATCAATTCATCTTCCATTCATCCATCCATCCATCATCCATTTCCATTTACATTGAGGGCATTTAGCGGACGCTTTTATCCAAAGCGACTTACAAAGAGTACATTTGTCAGAAGAAGGTGAAACAATTCATTGCTGCTATACACTAAGAAATTCACCAGAATTAGTTTCAAGCATTTCAATTGCTTGGTTAATCATTGCTAGTATAGGCTATACAAATCCATTCATCCATCCATCATCATTCACCCATTCATCGTGCATTCATCCATCAATTCATCTTCCATTCATCCATCTATTCATCATCCATCATCCAGCCATCCATTCATCATTCATTGATTCATCCATCCATCAATCCATACAATTACTGTTAAATACTGTAAATACCTGCTGGTAGAAGGCTCTTTACAACATGATATAAGAAGAGAGGATGAACTGCATCTGAGGACCAGCAGACTCCTGGCCCTGCAGGTTTTGGGGTTCCAAGCTGAATGTCCCGTCTATATCAAAAGCAAAAAGCGGCTTTGGGAAAAAGCTAAACTACTAAGATGTAAATAGTAAAATGGCTGCATGACGTCAGTTGGATTGTCAGAGAGGGATTACAGTTTGATTTGAATAACAAGCCGTGGGTGATGTAAATCACTAACTCATCAGCGATTACGATCTGATTGAGCGACCGATGGACGTCATTCGTTTAACTTCTCTCTCCAGCGCTACGCACGTGCGCATGCGTGCGTGGTTGGTGCGCGCGTGCGTGCGTGTGTGTGCAGGAGCCAGGAGGCCACAGACCGTTATTACGAGCGTATTACAGGATTGCATTACTTTAGCAATTAGTTTTGCACTTTCATTTTAGAGTAATAATGTAACGTAATGTAGTGTAATGTTTGACTAAAATACTAATCTATATTCTTCATCATCATCTTTCATCAACACGTCGTTCTCAAAAACAAACAGCAGAATCTTATAGATCAATAGCCAACGCGAACCAAAGATAATTAAATAAGTTAATTTGATTTGGATTTTGGCCAATTGAATACAATTCATTTTTAAATGACAAACAAACTTTAGTAATCAGCCACAGATGGGCGCGTTGCCATAAAGATGGCCATTTCCAATTGAAAAAAAAACACATTACATTACTTTATGTTGTGCGCCGTTCTGTTAATATAGGCTAGAACCACAAATGAAATATATGCTAATGAGCACAAGTGATGAAAATAAACTAATAGCTACTTTTGCAATTATCGTTTTAGAATAGCAAACAGCTGTCAGAGAAGCAGGGGAGCCTGAGCAGTTACAAGACAATAAACTAGTCAGACGAGATGAGTGCAACTGAGGTGAGAGTGAACTGGACACGGAGTCCACAGAAAGGTCCCTTTTTGTGGGCAGCGAATACAGCGGACAAGGTCTGCCGCCTTGTGGAAGCTCTGCGCCATTACACCCAGCAGGCTGCATGTAAAGGCTACTGGTCTTTTCGCGGTTGATTTTCCAATTAGGACTTTTTCCATTTGGAATGTTATGTAGGACGCATGTTTTTTAGGTCCTTATGTTGATATACAAGCCTATATTGTATAGCCTACCGTTAATTCTCCCACTAAGAATTGGGTTTAAAACCTAAATAGCAAAACTATATAGACAAATATAGCCTTGGCTTTAGTTTGCAGCCTGTAGCAAAAACAAAAACAGAAAAAATCAAAAACAAAAACCTTAATAAACATCCCCGTAAAACGTAGAGTTGAACGTCAACATAAACTTTATTTATAAAACAAAATAAACATAAACAACAAATTGTCAAAAAAAAAGCAGAACGGTTGCTCTGGGTACATTTTCACAGGGACGACAACCCTCAGCCCCCACAAACATCCCTCCACGAACACATCCCACCTCCGTTTTCTTCTCATTCACGTGTGGTTGTTCTTCAAACCACCAGCAGGGAGCGACAGCGGGAGTGTATGACGTGTCACTTTTCTCTCTCCCCCCCACACACACACTGCTAATAGCCCGCCTCTACACCTCTTTCGATCTCTCTCCCCTTTCCTCCTGAAGTTTTTTTTTTCTCTTTTTTCCTGTACGTTTCTCCAGAAACCCTCGTGGCCCTGAGCCCTCCTCCTCCTCCTCTCTGATTGGCTACATGGGTGCCACTGAGTTCTTCTTGCAGACTCAACATTCCACAGCTGGAGCGCGCGCACGCACGCACACACACACACACACACACACACACACACACACACACACACAAGCGTACACGTGTACAAAGCAAAACACACGCGCGCGTGCACACACAGACACACACAAACACACACGCACACACACACACACACACACACACACACACACACACACACACACACACACACACACACACACACACACACACACACACACTTAACTCTCTCCGATCTTGTCCAACTTACAGGCTAAAAGAAAAAAGGGTGCTGGTAAATCCACAGCAGTTTCGTGAAACCAAGAAGAGGCTCAAACCGAATGACACTTGAAACGCTGAAAACCAAAGCACAAAGGAATGTTTGACGAGAGGGAGGGAAAAAAACGAGATCCCTTCTCATGATGACATCTGGTGACGACGTCGCCTGAAAGCCGCAAACTTCAACGTTTTTTTTTTTTTTAAATGGCAAACAGAATGCGCGTGGGAACATTTCCAAGTAAAAGTCATTTACACTGTCTGATGTTTTTCTTTGCAGGGCAACGCAAGGTTACGGTGCGGCCAAGGGACCCATGTAACAAGTCAACACATGAAGGCCATCTATATATATGTGTGTGTGTGTGTGT
This sequence comes from Urophycis tenuis, assembly GCA_036785325.1. Lineage (NCBI taxonomy): Eukaryota > Metazoa > Chordata > Actinopteri > Gadiformes > Phycidae > Urophycis > Urophycis tenuis. Next base: position 3,031,271 of record JAXIVH010000032.1, read on the forward strand.
GGTGCTAAAATCTGCATTAGTTGGTCAAAAGAAACAAAATGATTGAGTGAACAGGACTGTGGTGTTAAAGAGAGAAGTGAATGGCAGGGACCACATAAAACCAACCACACCATGGCCTCATTTCCAGTAATGTCGAGACAACTGCCAGAAAGTGCCAAAACACACACACACACACAAAAGCCTTCAAAGCAAAATGTAGTCGGACAATTGAATGTTTGAATGTCAATTTATGTTGTACCACAAGTACCACCATGCACGTAGTCCACTGAAGATCAGCAATTGAA
>JAXIVH010000032.1:3036554-3046554 GCA_036785325.1 Urophycis tenuis
GTTACTAAAATGGCCAAAAATGAATGCAAGGGGAGGGCTGAACACAATGCGCCTGTTCAATTGGCTTTCATTTAGTTATATTCAGCTGCGAGATGTGAAGTCAAAGCCTGAGGGAGTTTGACGTAATGTAAAAGCCGAGTGTTCATTGGTTCCACGTGACGCGGTCGGGAGTAATGGCGATAGGCCCAGCAGTTTCTCCATAAATACCGGTATGTTTACATGTTGTAACAAACTGCTCACGGACCCCCCTGGCAACGCGCCGCGGACCCCCGGGGTCCCCGGACTTTGAGAACTTTGAGAACTTTGAGAACCACTGGTGTAGATGAACGGCCACTGTTTACAGACGGGCGGTACATCCGGAACAAGTGCATCCCATGACCTCACCCTGGGACGTCCGCCACCAGCGTGGAGGTTGTGACCGGGGGGAACTCACCTTTCTTACAGGAGGACAGAGCGTCCTTCTGGAAGCGCGGCGTCTGCAGGTTGAAGGCGTAGCAGTGGTTCCGGAAGGGGACCCACGACCACTGGGACAGCGAGTGGGGGCAGCGGCCCGGGTACGACCACTGGTGCACCACGGGCTCGGCTGGTGTGACGTGGAGTTTAACATTGTATTGTAGTATTGTATTGTAACGTTGTTGTATCCACGGCACAATATCACAAAATGTGCAAAGTATCTGAACAGATCTCTGACAGATATATATATATATATATATATATATATATACACATATAAGCATATATGTGTCGGGTCATGGAATCCAAGGACACAAGTCGCCAACACAACATTTGCGCAAATTAACAAAGAAGTGATTTTTTTCAAATGAGTGATTTTCTTTTTTTTTTTTTTTGCAGAATCTGTACAACAGTACAATACAACAGTATTGGTTTCTTTAAAAGTATACATTTTTGTGTTTAAAATCGGGTGTGCCATTAGAGAGAGGTGACAACTGCAGATCTTTAGGAGGTTTTTTCTCAGTTTTAGCTTTTGTGATGTGTCTACTTTCAAATGGCCACAACTTCTCCAAATATTATCAGATTTCCATGTGCTACACATCATTGGTAAGCTTAGAAACACTTTCAGAATCTGTGAATAACTCAAAATGCCCCCAGCGACTTGTGTCCCTAGTTTCCATGACCTGACACATATATTTAGTTATGTACAATGGACGGATGGTACACACACACACACACACACACACAATACTTACCACCAATCTCACAAATGGCCGCCTCAAAGTGATCATCACAAGGACTTATCACCCATTGGCCAGTGTTGGTCATGTGACCGCAGCCGGCCAGCTGTTTGGGCGCCCCTACTTTCCAGTTGGTGTAGCCCACTTCGTCCTCACCCAGCCAGGTGAACACCGTTCGTCCCTGAAGCAAAAAACAAACATGAACTGGAGAAGCTTCTATATGTCTGAATTCTACTGTATATGTAGATATACATATACAGTACATATACACTGTATATGTAGATATACATATACAGTATATCAACTCATTCACATGAGTGGATGAAGCTTTCAGAAGAGGGGATTTCAAGAGTGGCCCAGCTAAGACGTGATGATTTGAAACATTTACAAACACTTTTTTTCCTACAGAACCGCGGCGTTGTGAAAGTTTGAGCTCGTCCTCCCACGAGGGTGGATTCACCGAGTTTGTGTTCACCGCACACATGACGGGTCCAAACAAACACGAAACAAAATGAAGTCCAACGCCCACGTTCACCCAAACGTGAGCTTCGTCTGCCACCCAAGACTTTGAAATTCTTCATCGAAACGTCGGATTTCGGTGACAATCCTGAAGAACAGACGGCTTGGCTGGAGCATACAAACCCCCACCCCCCCCCCCCCAAAAAAAAAAAAACCCAATACATTACAAGCCACTGGTGGACCCTAGAGACCCCCCTTTGCTCGCTCACCCCGTTGTTGTAGAGGGCGATCCAGGCGGGGTGGCGCAGGCTGCTCATCAGCAGCGTGAGGTAGGCCTGCTGGTAGGGGTCCCTCACGGCGGCCAGGGTCCCGTTCAGGGACTCGCACACGTGCAGAGCCCCCGTCCAGTCCAGGCGCTTCTGGACCACCCGGTAGGTGGAGCGGCCCAGCTCCAGGGGCCCCGACAGGGAGCCGGGGATGAGGGCGGGGGCTTCGGGGAGGCTGGGGTCTGAGGCGGACCACAAGAAGAAGAAAGAAGAAGAAGAATTACTGATTTGATCCCGTGAGGGAAATTTGGTCTTCTGCATTTAACCCAATCGTGAATTAGTGGAACACTCAGAACACAGTGATGGTGAAGCACACAGTGAGGTGAAGCACACACTTAAACCCGATGCAGTGAGCTGCCTGCAACAGCGGCGGCGCTCGGGGAGCAGTGAGGGGTTAGGTGCCTTGCTCAAGGATACTTCAGCCATGCGCACTGGTCGGAGTTCGAACCGGCCACAAATCCACAGCCCAAATCCACAGTTACAAATCCAAAGCCCTAACCAGTAGGCCGGCTGCCCCGATGAAGGGGGAAGCAGCAGAGGTGTGTTTGCGTTACATCGTACGGCGTTTATTTGGGTCGCGGGTATCGAACCGCAAACCTCCACAGGGACGCCTGGCCCCTTTCCGGCTCAATAACGACACGTGTCTCAGCAGAAAAGACTGAACAGTCGGTGTTTAAATCTCTGTGACGCCATCGTGCAGCGCGGGGGGTCATGGTGTGTGGATGTGTTGGAGTGAACGCTGCACCTTGTTTCCTCTGGCAGAGGAAGGCGTGCTTCTCCATCTCGCAGGGCCTGGACGCCCACATGCCCGTGTTCTTGTCTGGGTTCCCGTGGATCATCACAACGCAGTTCCCCTGCCAAACGCATCAGATCATCACATCACACGGCCGTGCGTCACGGCCGTACGTCACGCACCCCACGTCGCGTCGGATCGCGTCGCTCCCGCATCACATTCTATCACGTCACGCATCACATTCTATCACGTCACGCATCACCTTACATCACAGCACACTGAACACTACATTGCCACGTCACACATCACCGTTACAACATCACATTACAGTGATTTATGTCCCACACGCGCCCTCACACTTTCATACACTGTTACGCTATTAAGGGCAAGGGAACCGTGTGTGCGCTTTTCGTTGTTTTGCTACGCTCCTGCTCTTTCCTTCTGTCCCCCCCTACAGGCCATGCTGCGTCCCTGGATGCTTGCTGATTGTGGGTGGGGCGACTTCTTTAAAGACGCCCCGTCTGACGGCTGAGCTCTCTCTTGCTCCCACTTCCCATCCGCTCCCGTCGGCAGATGGACGGCATTTTCGTGGTGCTCACTGACACGTCACGACTTTTTGTTCTCTGCTGTTTGAATTAGTGACTGTGCTGCTGAAGCACGTTTCCCTGTATGGGAATGTCCTTGTGATATTTAGTTATTCCCTTATCGAGAGCAGGGGGTAATCTGGTGGTGGGTTTTCACTTTATTTATGTTAGTATAGTAAGTATAGCAGTTAGTGGACCCGGAAGACTCACACAACCTTGTCTTTTGTTTCTGGTCGGGAGTGAGGCAAGATACAGGTTTCCTGGAAGTTATGTGTAGTCAGGGTATTCTTTCTGTTTGGTTGTGTTACTTTTGCTGCTTTGTTGCCACCCTGCTCCGTTTATGTTAAACCTGTCGTTCATTAAATTAATGTTCCACCTTCACCGCTTCTTGATGGCCTTTGTATGTTGCGTAGCCTAGTACCTTCTCCCCATATTGGAAAGGCCGTAACATACACACACACACACACGTCACATCACAGTGTTGACAGTTGAGAGAGAGCGTGAGAGAGAGAGAGAGAGAGAGAGAGAGAGAGTCAGGACGTTTACATGCAGCAAGAAATTCGAATTTCTGATCGGATCAGATAATGACATGCGTAAGACCGGATCACTTGTCCGAGTATACATGCCGTTCAGAGAATCGGATTAACAGCCGGAGCATGGGCTGACTCTGGACGCTATGTGGCGCTGCGCATGCGCAGAATGGCGCTGCGCATTCGCAGAAGGCAAAATCCGATTCAGATCCGATTGCTGAGTATACGTGCCTTTAAAAGTCCGGCTATGAATGAATTATCCAGGTGTTGTTATCCGATTTTGAGATGTCCGAAGTAGGTCGGATTAAGGTGTTTACATGCACTTCAAAAGTCCGAACGATGTCTTATACGATTAGAAATTCGAATTTCTTGCTGCATGTAAACGTACTGAGAGAGAGAGAGAGAGAGAGAGAGAGAGAGAGAGAGCGAGAGAGAGAGAGAGAGAGAGCTGAGAGAGAGAGAGAGAGAGAGAGCGAGAGAGCGAGAGCGAGAGAGCTAGGCTTTAGCTCCAGCGGTACCGGTGTCTTGTTGTGGAGGGGCCCGCTGTTGTCCAGGGGCTCTCCGGGGGCCCAGTTGGTGTAGCTGAGCAGGCCCTGCTTGGCCCACTGGAAGTGGCCTTTGGAGTCCGACGTCAGCCCCACCCACAGATCCACGCTGGTGTTGTACAGCAGAGTGGTGACGAACGCTGCGGGGGGGGAGGAAGGCTTTTAAAGTTCCACTCCACACCCAAAAAGAGGAAACGAGACGAGACGAAACCTGATTTCAGATTAAAACTACCGTGACACATTCGTCTGGAGAAACATGACACATTCGGGGATTCTGCCGTGAGTTGCGTCTACCGAGCTTGACAGTCAGTCAGCCCCCTGGCCACTGATTAAGAGAGACATTCTACTTTTATGTCTCCAAGACGAGGGGGGGGGGGGGGGGAACTAAGGGAGACGTTCACATGAGACCTTTCACGCGGAGACGAAAGGTTCGAAGAACCGTTTTAAAAAGTCCACGCACGCACCGAAACATGACAGAAGGCAATTCTTCCACTTCCGTTTTTATACATGCCGCGGAGAAATAACCATCACAAAACAACTTGGGACGGCGAAAAGCCCTCGTTTGCTCCCTGCCCCCCCCCCCCCCCCCCCCCCCCCCCCCCCCCCCCCCGGCTGTGAGCCTCCAGGTACCTTGTTCCAAGTGGTTGGGCAGACAGCCAACATGGCCAACTTTGTCTCACAGATGACCTTGGCCGCAGACCAGGTGGCCCGGAGCGGCTCCTCCTGGCCAAACACCTTGAAACACTGAGGACACAATGGGGAGCAATACATGACCACACACCGTGAGCTATAGAAGGATGCATTCAGCGTGAGGTTTGAGGGGGGGGGGGGGGGGTCACAGTGGGGACACAAGTGAGTGAAACGCTTTGAGCAAGACTTGTACACATACTGTATGCTCTACTCTTGTTGAATCATTTGTTGTATCGTTTTGGTATTTGTGAAGGACTTATATGTGCTTTCATGTGTCGACAGACCGGTATCTCCACCCTACACCGTCAGTATAAGAACCGAAGCTGTAAGACAGCATGAGCCTTGGAGTCCAGCTTTCTCGCACAACTACCACATCGTTTTTCTCTTCTTTGTACTACATGCTTGCCTCTGCTAGGTCAGGGAGTATACACAACGCCGGGTAAAAACCTGGAAAACGTCTGAGGCTGCTGTGGGTTTGAGTTCCAGCTAATCAAATGCTGTAAGGAATACATCTACGCCCCGGGTCTCCAAACACCACCACCTCCTCTCACACCGGTTACCAACAAGGCTCGGGCATGAGGTCACTGCCATCCATGACGTCGGTGGCGTTTTGATCCATTCAATTAGCTGAAATTGTTTTGCAGCACTTAGCACAGTATTGCTTTTGCGTTGTCAAGGACACAGCCGGTGGCATGTTATTTTTGGCCGTCGTTGTTAATTGGTTGAAAACTGTGTCTGAGAACGGCAGAGGTGTTATTTACACACCACACCGACGCTGTGGTGTAACGTGAACTAAAACCCCTATCTCTTGTGTTCTCTCATGACGGGTTTACACTGAGCATCTGTTGTGGGAGCCGTTGTGTTCGTGGGGGGGGGAGGGGGGGGGGGGGGGGGGGGGGGTGGGGGACCAGACGCCCACCTTGTGTCGGTGCGAGGACCACCCCTCTGGACACCCCGAGGGGGGGATGGGGGGACGCCGGGGTGGGCGGGGCGGTCCCGGTGACGTTCACCCCTCTTACAGATGTACGGCAGGTCGGAGTGGCATTTCTGATCCGACCACTCGGCTGTGGGAACAACGCAGAGGATCAGAAATATAAATAAAGACCATGTCCATCACGGCGTCGCTCATGGCGGTTACAGTCTGGATCTGTAACGCGTACAACAGATCGAGCCTGGCAGTTGAGGTTGAGTGTCATATAGAGACAAAATGGCCACCGTGGCAGAGTTCCAATAGTGATTCCGCCCCGCCTTCGCTTCCTGAATCGCCTTGAGGTTCTCCTCAATTTAAATCACATCCGCTGTCACAACACACAGGAAGCTAGAGAAGCGCCATTAAAGGGACAGGAGGTTTTTTCGGCCCCAGCCGGACACATCCGCATATCATCCCGTGCCAGGAAGTCCTTTGGTCGGGTTTGGGACAGCCTGCGATTGACATTAATGACACTGAGCGTGGCTCAGCCGTCTCAGTCCCACCCTGGCGCCTTCCCGCCCACTCCACCGCTAACTGCCACCGGGCTCGCCTCCAGAAGGGCTTCGGGCATGACAAGCGGGGAGGACGGACGGCACAAAGGGAATAAGGTCTCCATGTCTCCGTACCTTTGCTGGCGGACATGTGCACACACTTGCGGTCCTCGGCTGAGCGGCTGCGGCCGGCCCGGCGCCCAGGACACGTAGTTGAGCACAGAGTGGTCTGACCAGCGCAGGCGCCCGTCGTTCTCGTAGGAGTGCAGGCCCAGCCACCAGTTGTCGCTCTCCACGTTGGGCAGCTGAGGGGACCGAAGCAAAACAGTTTAGTATCCTGCGCTTTGGCGGACAAAAAAAAAAAGGCACACACACACACACAATGCATCCTGAGTGGATACATTGTTGAGCGTGGGCAGCTCCAGCGGGAATCAGATGCTGTTGTAGAGGAAAAAAAAAACTCTTCAACTTAGTGTTTCTTTTATTCGATGACGCTCTCTTCAGTGTATTCAGTTTCTACTGGCTTCAAGTTCAATCGCCCTTTGGGGACGTTAGCTTGGCAGCGTTTGGTAGCGTCCTCGAACGACTGAGGAAGACCAGACCACGCCAAGAACAATCAACGCATTCTAAATAAAGGACAACATCGACAAAAGGCAGACGACTGGCAAACCGCGGCCGTCTGAAATCCGTGCTAACGTAATGGGTAGCAGGGGCAAACTGGGAGATAAATAGGTTGAGAGAACTGAACTTTGTTAAGGAAAATAATTCTCCCTCTGAGGCCGCTGTCACCCCTTACAAAAAGGTGCCCAATGGTTTAGTCCGGCCATGCAGGAGGACTCCTTGCAGGAGGACTAAACACAGCTCATCGACTGACTGCTGACATTGCTGGAGCCCCAGTGTGGTGCAACGTGACAGAGCCACGCCATCCCCGGGAACGGGGGGGGAAACAGAGAAGGGGCAGGAAATAAAGGAAAGAGGGAAACAGAAAGCAAACCGAGGGAATACTAACTAACTCATCTCCGTCAACAGAAAAAAGTGTAAAGAACACACGCGAACCCGAGAAGCGGTCGACTCAAAGCCTTCAGTCTATTGGCACATTGCGACAGAAAAGCATGGCGGCCACAAAAGTCTATGCATTCCCCCTCGCTGTGCAGGTGCACAGCGACATGGCTGTACCCTGCATCATGGCGGCGGTGGCGGCGGCGGCGGCGGCTCTACCTGGCGCAGAACGCTGGACAGGAAGGCGCCCTCGGCAGCAGAGTGCACGGAGGCCAGCGAGGCCTGGAACCAGGAGCAGATGATCTGGGCCTGGTGCCACGTGGTGCGGTGGTCAAAGAACTTGTACTGCGCCTCCTGGAAGCCCACCCAGTCGGGGGCGCTGGCGTCTGGGGGCGCCAACCGTGGACACATGGACACAGTTAACTAGGGGGGAGGGGTGGGGGGTGTTCAAGCTGAAAAGGTACTGGGTTTGATTCCCGATGACCTTAGCCTAACGTGTAGGGTGAGATGCCTAACATGCTCCATCAGACCATGTGCATTTACTGAAGTCGCTTTGGATAAATATTTTATTAATACATATTTTAAATATTTGGATAAATACAAGTGTGTATTTATCCAAATAGGCGTAGTCCATAGTCAATAGGAATACAATAGAGTGGTTCAGAGCAAACTCGTGAGATGGCAAGGGTACTGACCTTCAGTATCTTCTGGATGCTTGGCTTCAGTACCTGGAAAAGGCATTAACAAAAGCAAACAAATAACATGAACAGGTACGTATTCATGAAATACGGCGTGTGCAAACTGGGAGAACCACAGCCCACCGCTAATGTTGACATGTGTGTACCATACCATCACAGCTGGCATCAGCACCGCATTAGAAAAATCCACGTCAGCACGTTAGCACGGCATCTGGCTCGGTTACCTTTGGGGATCTTGCAGATCCAGTCCAGCTCGGAGTCGCAGTGCATGGCCAGCCATGTCTTGGTCCCCAGGTCGGCGGCGGCACACAGGCGGATGTTGTAGTAGTAGCGGCCAAAGTTCTGGTAGGTATACTGCGAGGAACCAAAGAGGAACAAGCTACCATGGAGCCTCACATCAGCTGGTGTATTCAATTGCACTAGCGGCCATTTTGTATGAGGCAATAGGTTTCAGTTAATTGCAGGTGTGTCAATCGCTCCTCTCGTATTTGCACCTCATACTTAATATGCCGCAATTTGTTTTATATTCTCATTTTATTTTGTCTGTTGGGAGTTGGGCCATGATTCATCATGTAACTCATCAACATCCCAATGTCTGAATGTCTCTCTGACTCCACTCACTCCAGACAATCTGCAGGCACGTATGTCACTCACATATCTTGTTATTGTCACGGCTGTCGTCTCTCTCTGTTGGGAGCTTTGTCATGCGTGTGTCATCTACCTATTATTCTTATTTTAGCCGTGTGTGGCACTTTTCTCTGCACGTGTCTACTTTTCTTCGCCTTCATTCCTGAAGATAACTGCATAGATTCTTCACACCAGGGGCGTGATCTTCCCTTGAAAGGAACCGCGCGTATACTTTATGCATCAGAGTAACCTTGGGATTGATTCCCAAGCCCGCTGCTTCGTTAACAGAGACCATCCAGAACCAGAGAACTCACCAGAGCCACATCAGATGACGGAGAGAAAGAACGCACCCATAACAACACTTTACCACCGTTCCTACTTCTGGTTTATCACCACTGACGTGTGTTTTATGTCCTTACACACTGCGACGTGGCGATGACCCTGTCCTCAGCGGGAGAGTCGTGTGCCGCAAACAAACATGTTTCACACTGCGCACAACGATGAAACGCTACCTTTGACTCAAGGACCGCGAGAAGGGAATAGGGGTAAAGGGGGCATTTAGCAGACGCTTTTGTTCAAAGCGACTTACAATCAGTACATCTGTGGGGTTCGACATGTGGACAGTTGGAGGAGGAGGGGGATCAAGGGGATCGAACCGCCGACCCTACGGTTAGCGGACGACCCGCTCTGTCCCACCCTGCTCTACCCACTGAGCTACTGCCGACCCTGAAGATAGGAACAGAGGTGAACATGGGTGACATCGGCACTCACGGCCAGTCCGTCGCTCCATTTCCAGCTGCCGTTGTCCATGGGGTTCCTGCGGTTCAGGCCGATCCAGAACCAGTGCTGCTCGTGGTCCTCGGACTCCCTGCGGAGAGACAGCCATCTGTTCGCTGACATCGGCGCCGTGATCGATGAATCCAAGTGATGGATTCACATCACGTCACTTCCTGCCAGCCTTTCGTAGAAGTAAATCACATCCTTACATAAAGACACCCCCCCCCCCCCCCCCCCCCATCCAGGGCGGGACATCATGGCTTTCCGAGGAAGGGATGGTCGCGGTGGATAGGGTAGTGAGGGCCAACGCTAGCTACAATTGACAGCTATGAGTTACGGTTGACAATAGAGCGATGTCATTGGACAAAATACTCAGTC
>JAXIVH010000032.1:3056554-3094054 GCA_036785325.1 Urophycis tenuis
GAACTTTTGAAACAACCCGTTGTGTGCCCGATGGCGTGAGTAGCGGTTTTCTTTGTCGTACTTTTTTGCAGTCTTTCTCCTGAGTCTTCCCGGTGCCCTTGGTTCCTGGCTTCTTGCAGATGGAGGGCAGGGTCAGGTTACAGGGGCTGTCGTTCCACCGGCCATCCTGCGCACATCCACATGAGCAAACACAGACGCGAAAACACAGCTGCTTAATACAAACAAACAGAGCCGCGACTTCAAGACTCAGCCATTTTGTTTTTTTTAGGGCTTTTATGCCTTGAAGTCCAGAACTTAAGACCGGTGGCACAGCGGGGGGATATCCGGCACAAACCGCAACCCCCCTCTCCTCCGGAAATACCTAGACATTTAAATATTTTTTTGACCAATTATATATATATATATATATATATATATATTATTTTTATTTTTTTTTTTTTTGGCGGGTAAATGCTTCTCTTTCAAGTTGAAATCCAAATCGACCTGGAGTATTAAGCTGAAAAACGATTCTCATGTTTTGCATTTGCAACAAATATCGTAAATTGAACTTCATTAAAATGTACTTTTACACACACGAGCACGGGAACTACGCAGCCACAGATCCTGAATCCCTTCCCAATTTTCAAAGTGTCTGTTCACGTTATCAAAACCCCCGGTGAAATCCATTCAAGGGCTGACGCGAGGCCAGGTAACAGGCGTCAGAGCTGCAGGGGTTCAGGGGGGGGGGGCTGTCACTCACGGGCCCCCAGATGGTGACGCAGTCTTCCTGGGTGTTGCGGAAGTTGTTGGGCTCAAAGGGGTGCCAGTAGGTGAAGATGACGGGCGTGTGGTCGGTCCACTGGAAATCCATCTGCATGTCGGTGTCGTGCAGCCCGATCCAGAGCTCCTCGACGTCTGTGGGGAGACGTCGGAGGGGGGGGGGGGGGGTTGGGGGGGGTGACAGGGGTCGTCGGGTCAGATTGCACAGATGAGAATATTATGGCGATGTCGCCTTTTCTCAGCCGTTCACCCAGACGAGACGCGGTGAGGTCATGGAATCCACCGAGAGTCACCGAACGGGAAAGGAAGTCCGAAATGCACACACGGGTGAATCACAAGAAAAACAAAACAAAAGTTTGTAACTCAACTGAACGACTAAAACCAACTGAAGGCGGGTTCTCGTTTTATGGTTAAGTGGCCGATTCAGCTTTAATGGGCCGTCCAGAATGCAGACGCTTAACGACCACCTTCAAAAAAAAAAAAAACGGTGATTTGACGGTGAATGATTGCGGACTGCCGTCACGCAACGCTTATGGATGCCAGCCGCCGTGACGTTCAGCTAAAGCGCAGATCTAACAAAAGACAAAAGACTGAAATCATTGGAAAGGCATTCCCTCCCCCCCTATCGGCCTCTTTCGCGACAGCGTTCCCTGTCGGCGCCGCTTCGCGGTGAACCCACAACTCTTGATGGCAAATGACCTTTCGTCATGTTTCTTGTGATGAACTCCAGCTCTGGCAGAGTGTGCACGCTGACCAGGTGAGCCTCCATCTTCTGGCAGTTCCTCTGGGCCGCGTCCCAGTTGGTCTTCTCCGTGGCCAGCTTGTAGCAGCCCGCCTGGAAGGCCTGCCAGCCGGGGTCACACTCATAGGTCTCATCAGCGGCCCACGAATCTGAGAGGAGCGGAGCGCAGATGAAAAAGAATTAAAAAAGAAATACATATATATATAAATACAAGCCGAAGTCAGCTCCGGCTCCCCGTGAGAACACAGCTCTCGGACAGCAACACGCCCACTAGCTGTGACTGTATTGAGTGTCGGCACTGCCAGTTGGTTTTTGCAATTCGCGTTTAGTCAACGTTGCTGAGGCTTTCATCCGACGCCACTCACAAACGCGGACCCGGGAACAAACAAAGCATACGATCAAAACGGGAGCCGAGACAAAAACATTCACATTCTGCACCCCGGAGTCGCTGTAGGGGAATACGGTGCAGAATAACAAACCAGAAAGCATAAGAACGTTTTGGGGTTGTTGTTTTTTTTTCAGTTCTGTTAAAAGCAACGCGCTTATGTCGCTAGCTGTCTGTCAATGCGTCTCAGGACACAGTACACAGTACACAGTAGTAGTGGGTCTCAGGACACAGACACAGTACACAGTAGTAGTGGTCTCAGTACACAGTACACAGTAGTAGTGGGTCTCAGGACACAGTACACAGTAGTAGTGGGTCTCAGGACACAGTACACAGTAGTAGTGCGTCTCAGGACACAGTACACAGTACACAGTAGTAGTGGGTCTCAGGACACAGTACACAGTAGTAGTGGGTCTCAGGACACAGTACACAGTACACAGTACACAGTAGTAGTGGGTCTCAGGACACAGTACACAGTACACAGTAGTAGTGGGTCTCAGGACACAGTACACAGTACACAGTAGTAGTGGGTCTCAGGACACAGTACACAGTACACAGTAGTAGTGGGTCTCAGTACACAGTACACAGTACACAGTAGTAGTGGGTCTCAGGACACAGTACACAGTACACAGTAGTAGTGGGTCTCAGGACACAGACACAGTACACAGTAGTAGTGCGTCTCAGGACACAGTACACAGTACACAGTAGTAGTGGGTCTCAGGACACAGTACACAGTACACAGTAGTAGTGGGTCTCAGGACACAGTACACAGTACACAGTAGTAGTGCGTCTCAGTACACAGTACACAGTAGTAGTGGGTCTTAGGACACAGTACACAGTAGTAGTGCGTCTCAGGACACAGTACACAGTACACAGTAGTAGTGGGTCTCAGGACACAGTACACAGTAGTAGTGGGTCTCCGGACACAGTACACAGTACACAGTAGTAGTGGGTCTCAGGACACAGTACACAGTACACAGTAGTAGTGCGTCTCAAACACAGTACACAGTACACAGTAGTAGTGCGTCTCAGTACACAGTACACAGTAGTAGTGGGTCTCAGGACACAGTGCGTTCCACGTTCAGCGTGAGAGCTCCACACTACAGAGCGCCCGGCCTCGCCGCTCCGTGGTTCGAGACGTGAGACGTGAGACGTGAGACGTGAGACTCCTCACCCGTGGTGAAAGGATCCAGGGTGGCGTTGGGCCTCTTCTTGCAGATGTAGGGCAGGGCGTTGGAGCATTCCCGATTCTGCCAGCGTCCCGACGACTCGGTTCGGATCACGGCGCAGTTCTCCTCCTCCTCGTGGTTGGGTTGATCTGCGGGAGAAGGTTGAACTCAAGACTCTCAGCAACAACAAAACACACCATCTGGTTGTGTCTGGTTATTATTACCCAGGCCCAGAGCATGGAATATCTGGAATATTCATGGGATATTCATGGAATATTCGTGGAATATTAATTTGTGTAAAACTTTTGATTACCAAATTGTATTAATTAAGTTAATTGGTTTAATAGTTAGTGTTTTACCTTCATATGTGTATATATACATACAGTATATACGTACATATATGATCCATATTTTTATTGTTACTTCTTATCTTGCACAGTTGAGAATGCCTGGATTTATAGTATTTAATAGCCATTTATGACTTCAACCATCGTTGACAACACACCTTGTTGACAACATTGTTGACAAGACACTTTTGACTTCTACGTGTGTGTTTGCGGTACCCATCCATATATCTCGGCTGCGCAGCTGAACAGAGGGTGTTGACTGGCTCACCAGACTCCCAGTTGAGATACTTGAGGGGGGAGGAGTCGGCCCACTGCCAGCCGCCGTTGGTGTCCAGGTCGTTCAGGCCCATCCAGAGAGTCGCGCTGTAGCCGGTCAGCACGCCTGGAGCCACGGGGAGAGAGAGACACGACCGGGAATGAAACGTCTCAGACTTTATGGCACACGTGTCGGGGATTTTTATGATGATTTATGTTATGTGGACCGACGGGCACATTTTTTTCATCACCGCAAGAAATTCACAAATATTTTTCCTTCAGAAATACCGCGGTTGCGATTGTACGGTAGTAAAAAGCAACAAATAAAAAAACAAAAGGACAAAAAAGTGCATTAAAACCATTTCTGAAATGCGCAGGGGACAAATTCCAGAAAAAGCATTCGCCCCAAAAGTATTCGCCTGAGATACTGCTTGTGTTCCTTACAAATCACCTCTTCGTTTACCTCCTCGTGAGCGCTCACATAACATACTGTATTTTTGTTAACGCCACACGCACACCAGCCTCGAGGTCCTTTCACCACAAAGCATCTCGGAGGGAGAGGCGGTTCACCCGTTCACCAGCCTGCCCTCCCTGCCGTCTGGATCGGACCCAGTTGCCTCCATGACAGCTTAAAGCACCGCTTCGCTTCCCCTTTGAAACCGCTCCCTCTGAAGGTTTAAACACACGCTATCTCGCATGTTATTAGCTGATACGTTCCCCCCACTGATTCAGGGGTTGACGCAACACACCTGCGCTCCGCTTGCTGCCACTGAATCAAAGGGGGGGGGGGGGGGGGGGGTGTGTTTACAGGATGGGCAGCATGAGCCCCCCCCCCCCAGGATGAAAGATTAAACCGGAAGGCATTTCCCAGTGGTGGGTTTAGGTGCTTGGGCCAACCTTGAGGGTGCGCATCAGTGGAGCGGAACACACCCCGTACCATTGATGTAGGTCTGCTCGTGCAGCTTGGTGATGCTCAGCAGGTCGGACCCCTGCTGCTGGCAGCTGACGCGCGCCTCGTACCACGACAGCGTGGACTGGAAGTTGAACTGGTAGCAGCTGTCGGTCAGCGGGTCCGTCTCCCAGAAGGTCTCGCAGTTTTTGGCTAACGTTGGCGAGGGGGAAAAAAAAAACGGTTGGGTTAGATCATCACAGGCGACATTTTGAGGAAACATGGAGTCAAGACTGTGTCCGGGTGGTCAGAAAGGGTTCAAAGACAGCGGGGGAGCCCTCAGGCTACTTTCTACAATTTAAAAAAAAAAATGACGTTGGCCATTTTCTTTTCCGTTTTCATTTTTTAAACAGCTGAGGGCAGCGCCGCAGGCAGCACAGCGCTCTTCACACGTCAGGTCTGACTCTGTGCTCCACGTGATGGCCGCTCGTGAAGGTTTCGAGCAGCGCTGAAGGTTCTGGAGCGGCTGCCTGCAGCGCTGGTGTGAGCGCTCTCATCAGAAACACAACCCAATTATGTTCCGGTGAGGACACGCGGCTCAACAGGGGGGACTGGGGTACACTGCGCAAAGCTTCAATGGGAGCGCAATTCAAGAGCAATCGAACAAAAATCACATGCACTATTCCGGAAGACAGATCACCAGATCCTAATTGCCAGCCTGCTATGTTTTTATATTATATTAGATATATTGAATTATATTAGCAGCTTTTGACACAAGGAAGAGGTTGGTTTGTGAGTAGATGTCGAGGCACTGGCGGAATAAGATGCAATTAAAACAAGTATTTCCTTCCTGCACCCTAAAAATTCAAATGTGTAAGGGTGCCACCAGAGGACAAAGTTAGTGGCCCGCCCCTGCCACCAGGAGAAAACCTTAAGCCCCTTCCAGATATGGTTCCCGGTAAATTACTGGGATAACCTACTTTCAGGCACCTGTCAGTGACTTTCCCTCTTAAACCCATGCAGCTACTTTCTGGGACATTTCTGTCTCGTTCACACATGGCAAAGCAATGCTGGAACAGATGAGAAGGAGGGACGCCAGCCGCCTCAAAACCTGCAGACTCAGAGGACTGTTTTTATTTCGGTTTCAAGCCACTTCTTGAAAAAAAAGGAGCTCCGTTGCAAACAAAAGAAGCCGTGTTGATACTGTTTTGGGATCGCCTGAAAGCACGTGTCGGCTCAGACGAACGCCATTCAAAATACTCCCTCGGCCGAGGCTTGTGATTCGTCCGTTCGCCCCACGTGAAGAACGTCACACTGCAGACATAGACGTAACCCTTTACGTGGCTTCTCTCTCTCTCTCTTGGCAATGTAACCGCTTTCGTTTACAACGCAGCCGTACGGGCAGCGATCTGAAAAATAAGTTGAGCGGAACTTGGGCTCTGGAGCGGGTAAAAATGCCATCGCAGATTCCCCAGGAAAACGGATCACCGTTCTCGGTCAGGTGGTTGCAGGAAATCTTCCGGAACATTGCAGGGTAAGACTGAGAGGGGCGTTAGTCTTGAGCCCTGGGTAAGGTTAGGTAGGTACATAATACAATTAATTTTTTTAATGTAAATTTTTGTTTTGTCATTTTTATTTGCCAGACACAGAAGAGACGAGGAGTGAGCCTTAATGGCACATGCTCTACCCAGTGCATATACCATCTACCATATAATGTCAAAAGAAGGTGAGGGTTAGAGATCTGAGCTGAGAGAGAGAGAGAGGGAGAGATAGAGAGACAGAGAGATACACAGAGAGACAGAGACAGAGACAGAGAGAAACAGAGAGAGAGAGAGAGAGAGAGAGAGAGACAGACAGACAGAGAGAGACAGAGAGAGACAGACAGACAGACAGAGAAACAGAGAGAGAGACAGACAGACAGAGAGAGAGATAGGGCGGTGTGTGGGGGGGGGGACGACGATCGGCGGCCATGCTCACTCTTGACGGGGCAGAAGCCCCAGCGCTCGTCCTTGT
The DNA here is from genome assembly GCA_036785325.1 of Urophycis tenuis. Lineage (NCBI taxonomy): Eukaryota > Metazoa > Chordata > Actinopteri > Gadiformes > Phycidae > Urophycis > Urophycis tenuis. The sequence continues at coordinate 3,063,114 of JAXIVH010000032.1, forward strand.
CATAGTCGTAGGTGGTGGCGCACCAAAGATGGCCGTCCTCCCGTCCCATGGCGGTGCAGCTGTAGAACCACTGCTCGTCGTACAGGAAGGGCAGGTAGCAGGGCCGGCCCTGGGAGTTCCCCTGGATGGTGAAGATCTCTGGGGAACACGGCCAACAGACAGCGTTGAAATGAAACAGCAGGAAGACATGCTCACATCAGCACCGCAACGCAGCACAACGCAGCGGGCAGAACGGAAGCAGAACGGAACCGTGAGGAACGCGTGTGTTTATTCCCTTCCTTTGTGTAATTTAAAGACCAAATTGAGCAGAGGAACACCTTCAGCCATGTCACAGCACAGGCTCTTGTCATCAACGGAAGGCGTTTTAATAAATGATGTGAGCGGCGATGAGCGACACAGGGAAAGGTGCATTTGCATCCGTTTGTTTACAACACTGCATTTTTTCGTATATACATATATATAGATATATATATATATCTATATATATATATATATATATATATTATTTTTTTTTTTTAATTTTGGGGTATTTTATTTCATTTGTTTGTATTTTTGGTATTGTATTTACATTTATTTGTACCTGGGCTGCTGTGGCGACCCAATTTCCCTCAGGGGGGGTTTTAATAATAGTTTTATCTTATCTCATTTGCCTCAAACAGCGCGGTAACCCGTCACTCTGTAAAACAGTGAGGACGACACGTCTACAGACTGAAATTAGGCCTCCACTGCCGCCGCTACATGAAGCCACACGCACACACGGATGAAAGGGAAGCAGCTCCCCATGGCTCAGTGAGCAGAGCTAAATGCTCAGAGGTTGCCAATTTTCTCTCTGCATTCCACTAGGGTGTGAAGAAAAGGGTAGTAGGGAGAGAGAGAGAGAGAGAGAGAGAGAGAGAGAGAGAGAGAGAGAGAGAGAGAGAGGTGAGAAGAGAACTAGAGACAGAGAGAGGGGGAGAGAGGCAGAGCGGGGTAAGAGAAAGATGGGGGGGGTAGAGAGACAGAGATAGCGAGGGAGACAGACAGACAGTCAGACATAGATAGAGGGGGTAGAGATAGATAAAGAGAGAGAGAGAGAGAGAGAGAGAGAGAGAGAGAGAGAGAGAGAGCACAACCACATGCAAGAGAGAGCGGGGAGAGAGAGAGAGAGAGAGAGAGAGAGCGCAACCACATGCAAGAGAGAGGGGGAAGAGAGACAGAGAGAGAGAGAGAGGGGGTGTTTTCGAGCGGCACACAACGTTATCAAAATACACGGGGGGAGGACACCCCCCCCCTCCCTCCCGAGAGCTGTATTGAAAGTAGGACAGCAGACGTGTTTTAAACAAGTGGCTGAAGGCCTCATAAAGAGCCCCTCCCCACCTTTCACTCCCCCCCTATTGACTGCCCCCCCCCCCCCCCCCCCCCCACCACCGGCTGGGCAAACGTCCAGCAGCTACTTTGAAGGGCCGGTGGGCCGGCCAACGTCGGACACATTCCTCCGGTTCACACACAGGGAGCTGCGAGGGTTTGCCCTGTCACTGCTGCTGCGCCCCGTTTTCTTGGCCACCGCCACCCCAAAAAGAATGTCGAAAAAGAAAAGGCACCGGGTTCCAGGAAACAAAGAGAAGAGCCTCGGAGGGGGGATCTTTGGGTCGACCTGTTGTTAACCCCCCCCCCCCCCACACACACACACACACCCCCAACGCGGTGTTTTTATGAATGATATCGACGCCGCGGGAAACAATGCTGGGTTGTGTGCAGCCGCCATCGGCTGAGAAGATCTCATCTTGGACGGCGACGCGCTAAACAACAAACACGTACACAAACACGGCCTTGGGGAGGGGGGGGAGGGGGGGGGGGAGACGGCCTCCGACGTTTAGGTCAATTTAGCAGCTCTGAAATGTTTGCTTTGGCATGGGCACAGCTGGGAGCCAGCTGGCTGTCCTCAGAGATGCCCCCCCAGAGGAAATGGGTTTCTACACGCGGGCGATCAAATCCAGATGTGGCATCGTCTCATGACAGAAGCGTCTGGCTTACTGTAGCCCACCCGACCCAGCAGCACTGGGGGGGGGCGAAGATACCGCAGAGGATCGGCACACCGCTGAAGAATTGTGTACTGTGAGCTTCAATTGAGCCTGGCTATTTACGCGAAGCTAGCAGGGTGCAACATGTACTTTTACACTGTTGGCTTTAAACCAATCAGAGCAGAAAAAAAATCTACTGGCCAAGCGAAGGCCATGTTCTTTTGCCAAATGGCCGAATGTATCCACCATTGGCTGGTCACAGGTGTTAAGACTCCCAATGTGTGACATCGCAACTAGCTGGCGACTTAAAATAACCTGGACTCATTGCAGCCAATGCTGGTCGACAACATTTTAATAATGCTATCAATAAAATCAGATCCTGAAACTGATATATTCTAAAAAAAAAAAATCATACAAACGCTTGCCAGTCTGCGCCTCTCTCTTTGTGTACAACAACCTTGCCGTCATCACTCCCAAAACCTCTCCGCTCACGCTCAGCCCACGCGAGCGGAGTGACGCTAGTCCGCGTCACACAGCTAATTAGACACCGGTGAGAACGCCGCAAACGAGACTCTTCCATTCTGAAAGTCTCCCACCTGCCCAGAGGGCTCCATCTCAACACAGAGCAGCTTTGACGTCGGACCACCGCCTCACCAGGAACCCCCGCGGCGAGGGGGGGAAAAGACGCCAGCACACCGGGGGGGGGGGGGGGGCAGTAGCTCAGTGGGGTTGGAGCGGGGTGGACAGAGCGGGTCGTCCGCTAACCGTAGGGTGGGCGGTTCGATCCCCTTGATCCCCCCCCCCCCTCCTCCAACTGTCCACATGTCGAACCCCCACACATGTATACCGATTGTAAGTCGCTTTGGACAAAAGCGTCCGCTAAATCCCCCCCTTTACCCTGTACCCCTTTAGCGCGCTAGCTTACTTACCGCGGTACGACTTAGCGCAGAGGTCCTGCTCCTCCCCCCGGAGCTGCCACTTCTTCCCCGCCTCGGGGTCGTGGAGGACGCCGCCGCCGCCGCCTTGCGTCGCCGGCTTGCCCTTGCCCGCCGCCAACAGGTCCTTCAAGGACAGATAGCTGTTGAGCTGGTCGAGCACCTGACCGCAGTGCCAGGTCCAGCGCACCATGGGGGGCTCCCGGCTGCAGGGGTACACGGCCAGCGTGGGGCTGCCCGGCGCCTCCTCGCCGCTGGCGTTGCCCGTGTGCAGGCCCAGGCAGAGCGAGGAGCCCAGGTTGAAGAGGCGGTGGCGGGTCATCCACTTCCAGCGCTGGGCGTCGTCGTCGCAGGCCAGCGACGCAGAGAGGCCGCCGTCCCGCACTCCCAGGCAGGCCCGGGCCTCCGTGTGGTAGAAGGCGAACACATCGGAGTCCACGCTCTCTGTACGGAGGGGGGGGGGGGGGGGGTGGGTAGAGGAAACAGTCGATCATCGGCCCATCACACAACACGGGAATCGATTGTACACGGTTAATGCGGAAGCCGGGTTTCAGGGGTCAAGATCAATAGAGTCACACGCGCACACATGGATTCGCCACTGGGGAAAGGGGGGGGTGGGGGGGGGGGGGCCGGGTGCCTTGGGAGGCGCCGGCGCACGCTGATGTTGCAACGCCACCACGCTTTCATTTGGAAATGAACCGCAAAAAAAAACAGGGAGGTTTGTTTGTGTAAAGTTTGAGCAATCAACCGCAGAATAATCCCCCCCCCCCCCCCCCCCCCCCACACACACACACACGGGTGAGTCTAGACTCAATCGTGTGCCTATTCTGGTGAGTGTGACCCAGAATGTCCTCCGCTGCCCCCCCGTGGAGCACGGGGGAGGGGGGGGGGGGGGGGTCTGGCGGCGGAGCGCTGGCACAGTGGTCAGAAGGCCGCGGCCCCGGCGGCCTCAGGACAGACACGGAGGCGTCTCTTGAGAGAAGTGAAACGGAGAAGTGACACCCGGGGTGATGTCGCTGAGGAGGAGTGTTGCGTCAGAAAGACGGGGAGAGAGTGAGCGGCGGTGAGCCGACGACCTGCTGGCGTGATGTGTCTGCTTTTTCACTCTCTCACTCTGTCTCTCTCCCTCTCTGTCTCTCCCTCTCTCCCTCTCTCGTTCTTTCTTTCTTTCTTTCATAGTTTCATAGTGTGTGTTTGACAGGTGTTTCTTTTCATAGTTTCTTATTCTATATGTAGGCGTCAGTGTGTGGAAGCGGTTACCCGCTGCTGCACACCAAAATAAAACATTTAATGAAAGGAAAATGACAGAATAATATGAAGACACTCGCCACCGTGAGTGGAATGTTTGGTGAAAGTCAGCCATCACCCTAAAGAGTGTGTTTTTCCCCTCTCTCTCTGTCTCTAGTTCTCTTCTCACCTCTCTCTCTCTCTCTCTCTCTCTCTCTCTCTCTCTCTCTCTCTCTCTCTCTCTCTCTCTCTCATGCTGTTTTGTACTTAAAACAGGACTAAAGATCAGGCCAGATAGAGGCCAGGCGTTCTGGACTAAATATAGACAGGCCTGCACTGGTGCACGCGCACGTGTGTGTGTGTGTGTGTGTGTGCGTGCGTGTGTACGTGCGTGTGTGTGTGTGTGTGTGCGTGTGTGTGTGTGCGTGCGTGTGTGCGCGTTTAAAAGATTATAAAGACAAGAGACAGCAAGAACAACAATCCATCTAAGCTCAGCTACTTTCCACGGGATAAAAAAAACAAAACACAAAAATCCTCCCAAACAAACCAGATCTCTATCTGGTGGTCGGACATCGGAGATGGGAAAGACTTTGTGTGCCTGCAGCTGGGATGTAGGTGCAAAGTCAGCTGAGCACTTCAAAAATGAGTAAGAACACTTCAATCCCATACACACACACTTGTGGCGTGGGAACTGCAAACTACAAACTACAACCCCCCCCCCCCCCCCCCCACTCTTTGGAAGTTCTCGCTCCTTTGATCCACTTTAATATTTCAAACTGGTGCCGTTCGCCTTTTCCTTCGGTTTGAAACAATGGAGGCAACAGAACTTCTGCTGCGTGATTACATGTCCTGTAATCCCGCTGTAGTCTCTCTGCACTGCCACACACGCCACAGCTGTGGTGAGTGTGTGTGTGTGTGTGTGTGTGTGTGTGTGTGTGTGTGTTCTTAACAACCCACGTCGGCTCTCTCTCTGGGGTGCAGAAGACAATGGCTGGAGAGCATCACACGGAGCCTTTCATGGCGTGATCAGACATAATTACTGAGTCCCGTAGTCACCCACACCCTCCTTTATGTGTTTTTTGGTGCTGCATTTACTGTCACTTTGTTGCTTTTAATTCAAAACAATAGTGAATGGGACTTATTCACCTGGCGGCCATCTTGGCTCAGTTTTGCTTCCAAACGCGAGCAGGGCAATGGAAGTGACTGCTGAATTACACATTCAGTCCCATCAGCCCGCTGGTGTTCAGAACCAAAAAGAGGCAAGTAGAGTGTGGCTTTAAACTCCTGAGAGGAAAGATACAGCTTGGCCTTGATCTGGCTGGAAATGCCTCTCGGGAGCATCGCGCAACGGTGCAAATTCCAGAATTCAGTTTTTAAACTTCTGAGTTTGCCTTGTGAAACTTAACCACCCCCCTTGCTGTGAGCTCAACTGCTTCTGCCCCCTTCTTCTGTTTTTTGCCTTGTCACTCTTTTTGTTCTTGTTTTTTTTCTGTCTTTTCATTTCTTTTTTGTACACAAAAGTCTGTTTTTCAGGCTAACACCGGCAGCCAAGAACAGCAGGCGTGGGCAGCCAAGAGGGGGCTGATCTTTCCCGAAACACCCCCCCCCCGCCCCGCTCCGCACCAGACCCACTCCTGGTCCAGGTTTTCACTGAAACGTAAAGCCAGGGCTGGTGAAGTGGGGAGCAGAGGGCCGGAAGGACGGGGGACTCCGCAGAGCTGCAGGACTCAGCGTAGTCCTGCCCATGTACGGCTTGGGGAGCCACGTTTGAACTTGCGTTCATCGTTTCACCAGCACAATAGAAACACGATGAAATAAATAACATTAAGCTGTATGGTGTTCAGAACTGGGCCGACCGCGTTCTGTTTATTACTTTGAACAAAGGTCATGTCTATCTATCTATCTGTCTATCTACCATCTATCTATCTATCTATCTATCTATCTATCATCCATCCATCGACCTATCTATCTATCTATCTATCTATCTATCTATCATCCATCCATCGACCTATCTATCTATCTATCTATCTATCTATCTATCTATCTATCTATCTATCTATCTACCTGTCTGTCTGTCTGTCTGTCTGTCTGTCTATCCATCTATCATCCATCCACCCATCCATCTCTCTCGTGCTGGTCTGTATATCTCAACACTGACTGAAACACTTCCCTGCAGTGCTGAGAGCGACGGCCAAAAGCTTTGTCCTACGTGTGTTATTTGGCTGTTGTAAAATGATTTATAACGCATTATAAAACAGCAACTCACACACAGATGGGACATTCCGTTCAGATTACTTTGTTGCTCTTTGGTGCAGAGAGACGGCTCTCTCATGGTCTCTCTGAGACAAACGGGGCGGTTTGGTTTGTATCTCTATGTCGCTGGTCAGAGTCCACTTGGAGAGATCATCTTGGGGGACACTTTTGTCGGATATCTGGCAGGCAGAACTTGGATGAATTGAAACGCCGACGGTGTGACCTAGAACTGCGCATCATTATCGACTGGCGGTCCATGTCTGACTTTAAAATAGGAAAGGACAATCCTATGCTCGCTGGCACGTATCGAGCAGGAAGGACAGCAATGTGTTTGGCGTATTTTCAGAAAACCAAAGGCATTGTGGGATGTCTATGTACAGTAAAGGAAGCAGTAAGGGCTGGCGGTATAGGACTTGCAATGTTGCACTGGATGGCAGGCGTCATAATAACCGCCGTGCCTCGCTATCTTCCATCAAAACCGCATCTCCCCACTGTATCTCAGCTATTATTTATTTCATTAGGAGGTAATTGCCAAAGCACATATGGGCCAGATAATCTGTCTGACTGAGTGGCAGAACATTATTGTGCACATTAACAAAAGCAGGCCAAACTGCCCGGGGTCTAAGGGGAAATTACCAGCCAGCCAACCACCATTTTAATATGACTTAATTGTATTGTAGCCATAGAAAACGTGTTCAGGTCAGGCTACAAACATAAATCCAGCCTGTTCCCCCCAACTATAAATGAATAAATGAGTGTTGGAATAGTCATTGCTACAGTGGGGATATGCCGCAAGGCAGACATTATGTTTACATGATGATGATGTCATTAATAGACCTGGTCCAAGTGTCAAAAAAACGATGTGGTCTATCTATTAACGTTGATGAAATTATGCCAACCACCCAACTGTTTCATTAAAGAATAGGTCCGCACAAAGTAACCCTTAGTCTTTCGAAAACAGCTTGCAGACCTATAATAGAGCAAATTTTTATACTGAGCTATATGTTAGTTATAGGGACGGGCTGGATTGCAGGAGTTAATTGCAGTCTATAACAGGATGCAAAGGTCGCATCTGCCCGGAGGGTGTCAAATACAGCGTCGGTCTACGGCCCTTCACGGTGAGAGGGGTTATAAACATCTGGCAAAACTACTAATATAGCCAAAAAGAGAAGAAGAAAAACCCGTTGATGAGCAGTCAGGGGGTTTCCTATAAAAGTAGATGACACTAAATCAATAAATACAAATACTTCTGCGATGACCCTCCCCCTTCATTCCACATCTGGTTCTACTTAAAATCTAGAAACGTGCACTTTCGTTCGTGGCATACCGAGCATCAAGTTATGGAAAACAGCTTTGGGTAGTTCGCCTACGTTGCTGTGATTTGGAAGAAATAAAACGCATGCATTTGAAACACACAGAAAACGGCTAGCATCAAGTTTCCATGAATAGAATTATGCAATACAGCAAAACAGTTCAACTTTTTTTTTCTTTCTTACCTGACACGCTCCTCTCGAGCTCCAGACTAAATATCAATACATATAAAGTGCATTTGTAGAAACGTTGGTAGTTTTTCCATGTTGTGCGTGAATCCTTATTGTTCCGGGGACGGTCGTGATTTTGCATGCTCAAAACTCGGTTTAGACTTTCTTTTTTCGGGACGGATGATTGCAGCGAGCATGCAGAGGAGTGAGTAGACCACTAGTGGCCTGAGACTACGGATAGGTCTCCGTGATCCAGATGAGTAGACTCCCAGCTAACCTCGTTCACAGGCGTTCTCCTCGCACCACGGAACGTCTGGAACGGGATACACCAAATTAGCGTTATTGGCGAGAGAGGGCGGGATTTTTCATTTACATGGATGTAGCCATGGGTTTGTTGTCTAGAGGCGAGAGGGAGGAACTACTGACAGAGGGATATCGGATTTTCATCAAATGCTTGGTCAAGATATTTTTCTTTACTGTTGTTCTTAATCTGTCTATTCTCGGTAACTGTTTCAGTGCGATACGCCAACGGATACACAGCTCGTTGGAAGTAAAGGACCGGAAATTGCCTTGCAGTAGACCGGGATAACGTTACAATTCAGGATCCTCTCCGTTTAGCGCCCAGCGCGAATGAATGGTTTGGGAGCAGATTTTTTTTTTTTTTACTTCAAACATCTGCCGCGAAGAATGTTCTATACACATTCCAAAGTTGTCCGATATATAAGCCTCCCCATTCCCTATTTAAAAAAAAAAACAATGTCTACTCTAATTCTTACTTGGTAAGAATACTATGCCGGGATACAGAACTCGGAAACGGTATTTCAAACCACCTCTCCCCAGTATAACGTCCAGTCTTTAGACAATAAAGACAAACTACACGCTCGGATCAGCGATCAGCGCGACGTTAGGAGCTGCTGCGTCCTGGCGTCCACTGAGACATGGCTCGATCCGACGATACCAAACTCCACCATCACACCGGCGGGTTTCACTACCCACCGGCACGACAGGACCCAGGAATCTGGCTTGAGCAGAGGGGGCGGCGTGTGCTTTATGGTCCACTCGCGGTGGGGCACGGACTTAACGGACACTGTTCTCCAGATCGAGTTTATGGCCATTAAGGTCCGCCCCGTCTACCTGCCACGTGAGTTCACATCAGTGATCCTCACAGCTGTCTACTTGCCACCTCAGGCAGACAAAAGTCGGGCTCTCTGGACGAGCTTTACGACACCTCAAACCACCTGGAAAACACACACCCGGAAGCATCATTCATTGTTGTTGGGGACTTCAACAGTGCCAACAAAGGGAGAGGTAATGGTGCTGTTCAGCCTTGCTGCCAGACGAGCTCAACAATTTTTACACTCGTTTTGAGGAAAGCAACACCTTCCCGGCTGTAAGGTTACCTAAAGAGACGGATGACTGCCCACTAATGTTATCCATAGCAGATGTGAGCAGATCCTTTAAAGAAGGTCAACCCCCGCAAGGCTCCAGGACCAGACGGCATCCCAGGCCGTGTACTCCGAGCTTGTGCCGACCAGCTAGCTGAGGTGTTTGCTGACACCTTCAACCTCTCCCTGAACCTGTCCGAGATCCCCACCTGCTTCAAGTCCTCCACCATTGTACCTGTCCCCAAGAAAGCCCAGACCTCCACCATCATGAAGTGCTTCGAGCCGCTAGTCAAAACCCACATCTGCTCCAGCCTTCCTTCCACCTTAGAACCCTCTTCAGTTTGCATACCGCCCAAACCGCTCCACTGATGATGCCATATCCTTGGCACTTCACACCGCCCCCTCCCACCTGGACAAGGGGAACACATATGTCCGAATGCTGTTTGTTGACTACAGCTCAGCAACACTATTGTTCCTGGGAAGCTCATCACCAAGCTCAAGGACCTAGGACTGAGCCCCGCCCTCTGCAACTGGGTGCTGGACTTCCTGGTGGGCAGACCTCAGGTGGTGGGAGTGGGCAACTTACCTTCCTCCGCACTCACTCTGAGCACTGGTGCCCCTCAAGGCTGCGTCCTCAGTCCCCTCCTATACTCGCTGTACACGCTGCGTCTCCACTTTCAGCTCCAACGTCATCATCAAGTTTGCTGATGACACCTCCATCCTGGGACTCATTACAGAGGGCGATGAGACTGCCTACAGAGAAGAGGTTAACGCCCTGGCAGCGTGGTGCCAGGACTACAACCTCTCGCTGAAGTGGAGAGAGTCGGCCACTGTAAGTTCCTTGGTGTTCATATATCTGACGACCTCACCTGGACTCACCACACGGACACCACAGCAAGGGACGGCCCGCCAACGCCTCTTCTTTCTGAGGAGGCTCAAAAAGGTTGCCGTGTCCCTTGACGTCCTCACAAACTACAGCTACAAACTTCTACAGATGCACCAGCGAGAGCGTTCTCTCTGGCTGCATCACCTCCCGATACAGCAGCTGCTCCACCCAGGACCACAAGGCACTACAAAGGGTGGTGAAAACCACATAGAGCATCATCGGCAGGGTGCTGCCCACCCTAGAAGATATCTACCCCACCCATTGCCTACCCCACCCATTGGTGCAGGAGTGGTCAGTCACGCACTTTGCGACTAAAGGACACCTTTTACCTGCAGGCCATCAGGCTTCTGAACCGTTGTACTCTTCCCCAAGCGCTACCTCAAACCCATTGTCAATAGCTACTGATGTAAACACTTGCAACACGCCGTCATTATTTGATGGGAACATTCAGACTGTATAACTCAACACCACTCTATGTAAGACCATGTAAAATACTGGATAATACTGTAGAATACTTATATGCACTTGCACTTTACTCCTGCACATCTGTATCGTGTCATATTTTACCACTGCTTCCATCAAAGCTCATGTACAACCCTCCAGTTTACGTATGATGTAAATACTTACATGCTTTCAGTCTGCACTTTATATTTCTACAATGCTGCTATATGTTATTCTCCATTGCGGCTTATTTTCATCATCCTTCATTCTCCATTGCTACTCTTACTGTTAGTCTGTACTTATTGTATTTAATGTAATTTAACTGTTTTCTTTGATTTTCCTTCCATGTTGGAACGGGCCTCATCCAATACATTTCAATGTACAGTATGACTATAAGTGATGCTGCACATTTGACAATAAAGGACTTGAATCTTGAATCTTAATTTGTCCAATAATCGGCACTACAAATGAGACAGCTCCTTTTGTAATGGAAAAAAAAAACCTAACGCCAATTAAAAAAAGCATGTCAAATCGAGTTTATTAGATTCATATTATATACATTATGTAAATAAATAAATTCAGCAGTTAAACGCTGATGGCAAAATTGATGGTTACAGCCCCAATGTGTCAGTGTTTGTGTTTTAATGGGATGAATACCCTAAGGTGTTTGAATTATACTTATGATCCACATCTGTTTATATTTCTTGCTGGTTCAGAATATGTTGCCATAATCCGTCTGCATTCAGTCAGTGTCACCCAACATAAAAGCCAAGACCACAAAATACAAATTTTAACCAATAGTATTTAATGGTTTATGCAATTCTTTGCTAAGGCCCAATCTCTCCCCCCTCCCCCCCAAACAGTACTGTTATTAGGTAAACCAGTCCCTTGCATTTTAATGGCAAAAAAATAATTAAAACATAACTAAATAAATAAGTGTGTTTATGGAACGGGGACCAATTAAAACAACAGTTCTCCTTGAAGGCAACTTGAACAAAAAACAAAAAAAACAAACAAAAAAACAAAAAGAATGGTGTCCATGAAACTGGTAAAAATCAAAATGTAAAAATAAAATTAAAAACGAAAAAGAAAAAAAAAAAAGAAAAAAAAAGGGATCATTCAACATCTTCCAACTTCATATCAAGTAACATGAAAACCATTCAGGAGCTGGTGGAACACTGCCACCAGCTGGAAGTTACAAGCTTTGGTCACAGGAGTTTCAATGAGGACACTTGAGAGTGGGCTGAGTGGGTGGGGGTGGATGGATGGGGGGGGTGTAGCATCTTTGCCGGCCCACTTCACAAGCGGCCTGGTTCTGGAGCTAGATCGGGGACCAGGGTTTAGGTTCTGTACACTTAGAGGCATATAGACTGGCACTCCTGGTCGGGTTCAGGGGTGTACGAACCAAAAGATATTTTTTTGTTTGTGTGTGTGTGTGTGTGTGTGTGTGTGTGGCGAGGGTCTCGGGGGGGGGGGCTCAAACGGACCTTGGGCCAGAGCAGTTCATGCATACGTGTGTGTGTGTGTGTGTAGTAGTAGGTTCGCCTGTTTGTTTGTCTCTTAAAACGTATAGATGGAGGGCCTTCGTCGACGCCTGCTCAAGCTGAAGCATGTCTAAAAAGTATTTTTCTCTTTCTCTCTCTCCCCCTCTCCGGTTCTCTGGAAATAATTAGAATAACAATATAAAATCTCAAAAGCAGGACCCCCACCCTCCCACCCCCACCCACCGACTCCTCACCCACGCGCTACCACGCTCGGGGCCTCCCGCCTCTCCCCCGCTCTGCCGGCTAGTCCAGGGCTTTGACCCCCAGACCAACGCCGCACTAATCTGTGTGGGGGGTGGAGAGAGGGTGGAGAGAGGGTGCAGGGAGGCAGCGGTCGGCCGGACACGACGGGCGGAGGCTTTCCCGGGGCGGAGAGAGGCAGGCGGACGACCCCTCCCCCCACCCCACCCCCGGGCACCGCCACCGTGTCCACGATGCCCTCGCCGCCGCCCCCCCCCCTGCCCTCCCCCGTGCCGCTGACGGGGGGGCCGGGGGGCCGTTTCTCCTTCTCCGCCGTCGTCGTCGTCAACACGTGGCGGGGTGGGACACAGCCGAGGAGGGAGGCGACGAGTACCGATTCTCCCCCCCCGCCTCGCCCCCCCCCGCTCCCCATCCATCCATCCAACCCCAAACCCCTCCCCCGCCTCCCTCTCTCTGGCGCGGCCCCCCCCCCCTCCCATCGCCGCCGCGGCTCAGGTCAGTCAGTCGTGGAGACGGCGGCTCAGTTTGAGGCGCTGCTGCTGGAGGAGCTGGAGGTGGAGGCCATGGCCGTGCCCGAGCCCCCCGAGGAGGCCACCGACTTGCGGATGTGGGGCATGAGGAAGGGGTCGCTGGCCAGCTGGTGCACGTCGATGCGGTCCTCCTTGCGGTAGACCAGGCAGCGCTTTATAAAGGCCTGGGGAGGGAGGGAGGGAGGGAGGGAGGGAGGGAGGCAGGTTATGTCGGGTTGGGCTGAGACGTGGACCACAGGCAACAACACACAAGACGAACAATTCTGCTCTCTGATTGGTTTGTGGCGAACCAATCGGTGAACACCGGCTCATCTCCTCTGCTCACGTAGGAAGCGGAGGACCAAGTGCTCGGCTTGACTGCATCCACAGAGTACTGGTTGGAGGGGTCACCCTCTTTGAAAAGATGGGAGAGGAAAAAAAAAAAAGACAGTGCGCCCTGTCTGAGGTACGGCGGCGTACAAAGCGAGAGGTTCAAGTACCTTAGCTTCGGGGGTGACGACTGGCTTTGGGGGGAACTGCACCTCGGTGGCCTTCAGGATGGTGTTCTCCTGCAGGATGTCCTGCTGGGACTGGTTGTGACCGAAAGGCTGCAGGATGACAAAAACACACCCAACGTCAGATGTGGCCCAGGGGGGGGGCACTGGGGGGACGAGGAAGAGGTTAGTATTAAACCCCCCCCCCCCCCCCCCCCCGCCCCGCGCATCGACCAGGTGACGCGGAGGTTTTGTGTCTCACCTTGCGACCGTACAAGCACTGGTAGAATATGACTCCCACCGACCACACATCCACCTTGCTGGATATCTTGGGGGGCTCCTTGCCGACCACAAAGCACTCCGGCGGCAGGTACCTGAGGGAGCAACACAATGGAATCAACGTTGTTAGCAAAACTCGACGCGGCGCTGACATCCAACTAAACGGTTTGGAAATCTGATCCGATGAAGACGGAGGCCTGAGGTGTCCCAAAGCCGGATGGACACCCGAGACCGAAATCGACGATCGATTACGGCGTCCGCCACCAGCAGGCGGCTGAGACGTCTCGGGAGTAGAATGTCGACAATCGGACATAAAGTCGGGATTTTCTCCCATGCAATATTAATTGGCTTAAACTGCTGCCTAACGATTAACCAGAGCAACAAGTCCTTTTGTCTAAACAGCAAAAGAAATACAACCACAGGGTGCAACAGTGCTTGAAGCATTTCAGCACAAAATGACTGCGCCGGCTCGTGATTTCGCGGTGTGGATAAATCCAGCTCTATTATGCAAATAGACCTCGCAGACCTCATTTCCATCTGATGCCAGGCTGACTACCAGATTATTTTTTTTCCACATTTGTAATCAACGTGCGAGACCACACACACCTAACTGTGAATGTACATTAGAAGAAGGTACATTTAACAACTTTGGTCGTTTGGTGTGCAGAAGGAAGCGAGTTTGCTAAGACGGCAGAACACACTAACCGATTCCATTGCCTGCAAATTGCAGTTGCAATCTGGCATTAAACGTGTCCATAGCATGCAAAACAAACATGGCGAACATCCTAATGAAGTTTTGGGGACGGCAGGCATGACAATAGACTGTACATGTTGCAGTGGGAATTGGGAGTCGTCCATTTCATAAATCCATCACACTTTCCCTTTCTGTTTGCTGCCATGGCTTCTGTTGCAATTTAGTCAAAATGGCCCCCAATTGGCTATCATCTTTCCCACGTGACACCCTTTACACTGCGTACTCTGCTGTCCTCGGGGTTCCCCTCACTACAGGATATCGGATTCTACATTTCGAGCATCTTTAATATTTGCGGAGTATAATCCAATGTTAACAAATCCCTTTGGGCCTATTGCGCTGTTCAACGGTCTATTGGACCGTTATTGTTGGATTTGTAGCGAATTGATTCGGCGGCGGTTAAAGAGACAGCGGTGTTCCCTTATTGAAAGAAGGATTGTCCAATCAGAAGCAGGCGTTGAACCGCGCGGTGGGAGAACGCGCGGCAACGCGCTCCACACCTCTTGGGACTCGGTCCTTTACCAGTATGTGCCCGCTCCTTGGGACGTCAGCTCCATGCCGTCCACCGAGTTGTAGCTGTCGTCGTCCATGATCTTGGACAGGCCGAAGTCTGTGATTTTGATCTCTCCGCAGGCCGTGCCGTTCACCAGCAGGATGTTACCTGCACCGCAAAACACAACACCGGGCCATCAAACGGCAATTCATTCTTCCCGTTCTCGTCTCTCTCACCGGGGTGGGGGGGGGGGGGGGGTCGAGGGACCGCGGATCGCCAACCACACACTGAATACAAATCAATACCCCTGTAATGGAGCCCCACTGTCTGTTGGGGTTACCATTCACAAAGACTAAGCTGTGATCCTGGCTGATGGCTGATGGTTGAATAAAAGAGCTGTAACGTTTGCTTGGGGAGTGGCTGCTGGGGGGGAGTGGGGATGGGGGGTGGTGGGGGGTACGGCTGCGGGTGGACCTGGTTTGAGGTCGTAGTGGATGATGGGCGGTCGGATCTCGTTGAGATACTTGAGGGCGTTGACGATCTGCATGATGATGGAGCGGCCCTCCTTCTCCGACATCAGCTTGTGCTGCTTCAGGTAGAAGTCCAGGTCGTTCCCCTCGCAGTACTCCAGCACCGTGCAGAACCTGGGCCCCACAAAACACAAAAGGAACCACGCAGGGTCAGATGAGACCACGAGGCGCGGGGTGCGGTGGCGCGGAAACCTCGGCCTTAGACATTTTTTTGCCAGACCCTCCCCCACGTCCAAAAGCGCCGGCCGTGATTGGTTGAGGAATGTGTGAATGGACCCAGCCAACCCCGATGGCGGGGAGGCGAGGGGCGGGACTTACGAGTCGGTGTCCAGAGAGAAGTAGTCGTAGAGGCGGACTATCCGCGGGTGGTCCAGCTCTTTGTGGATTCTGTACTCCCGGCACGCGTGTCTGTAACACAGAGGGGAAACACGGGCTTCATGTCGGGCTGGGGTGGTCTGTGGTACACCTGGAGTGGATGAGGTCTGAGCTGCGGTACGGCACGCCGTGCGTAGCTCAGCCTTCGCAGCCGTTACTCTCTCCTGACTCGTGACACCATGGCTTACTTGTGATAGTTCTCCTTCTTCTCGTCCCTCCAGTTCTTGTTCAGCTGGTGGATTTTGACCGCGACATACCGCTGCTCTGTCAGGTCAAAGGCCTGCAACGCAAACCCTCGCAGAGGTTAGAAGTCTTCTGAGCTTACTGTCGCTTTCTGTCACCCTGCTGGAGTAAAGCTTCTGCTTTAGCTCCAGAAAGAAACAGAAATAAAACACAACGTTGAGCCCTAAAAGCTTTGGATCGTGGCGTGAAGCAGCCCAACGTTTACAAGCCTCCAAAAGAATCCCCCCAGAGCCTCTGAATGCGTTTGTGCGGTTGACTCATAAAACAGGGAATCGCGTTACATTAGCTGCTAAAACTGACATTGCTTCATTAGTGGTGAGGCGACGAGCACTCAAAACCAAATCAACTTCCAGAATGCGTCCCATTGGACTAGTTGAATTCTTCTGATGATTACACAATAGTAGGACACATCTCAGGCAGAATGTCAGCCATGCTGGGAAGCGCATTGTTTTGGTCTGGCAGACAAAAGACCCAATGTGCTAATCTCTTGCGATAAGGGAAGTTGTGAATGGTGAAAAAAATAACCAAGACAGCCAAGCAACCAAGTTGTGAAACTATAGGGACTAGAACTATAGGGACTAGAACCACACACGCCATTAGGCGTGGGTGCTCGAGACTTAACAGAACCCTTTTAATTATACAAGGCCATCCTTAAAAATATTTCTGTTTGCAGCAACAACCCAAAAAAGGGTTGGTAGGTAGGTCTATATTTTTTTTTAAGTTAAAAAAAAAAAGTAAAATGTTGGTCATGGTGAATAGATCGGTATGAATTTAAATACATTTCCATATCGTGACATCACTGACTGAAGAAGAAGAAGAAGAATTACTGATTTGATCCCGTGAGGGAAATTTGGTCTTCTGCATTTAACCCAATCCGGAATTAGTGGAACACTCAGAACACAGTGATGGTGAAGCACACAGTGAGGTGAAGCACACACTTAAACCCGATGCAGTGAGCTGCCTGCAACAGCGGCGGCGCTCGGGGAGCAGTGAGGGGTTAGGTGCCTTGCTCAAGGGCACTTCAGCCATGCGCATGGTCGGGGTTCGAACCGGCCACCCTCCGGTTACAAATCCAAAGCCCTAACCAGTAGGCCGGCTGCCCCATAAAAGTAAAACGTAAAAAGTAATAACGTAAAAGTTTAGCGGTCTCCTTGACATCAGTCGACACGGTCACTGTAAGACTCGAGGGGAGAAGAGATGGGTAAAGATCTGGGCACAGTTCTTCCAGAACTTCGTATCACATTATAGCGGTGTCGAGATATTTCAATGATTTTTTTTTAAATGTATTGCTACGGTGCCTGAACCCGTATAACTTTGAACAGTGACCGCGAACATCGTCTTTACTGCAGCCGCAGCCATCATAACAGACAAGCGTGAACCATTGATGAAATGAAGCAAATATAAAAGAAAGAACGTAGCCTACGTGTGTATGTTGGCAATTTATATTCGGGATACTTACTAAAATATAAATTAATAGGGTTTATTGTATTTGCATTAGTTGTTTGAAGACTAAAAAAAAGCACAAAAAAAAACGGTCGGTCTCAACGAAAGTTTACAACCGGCAAGTGGGTCGGACTAAAAGGGGAAAAAAAATATATCAGGGTTAGTTCTAAATTGACAGGGTCGGTCGGGTAACGGCAAACCGAAATATTTTCAAGGATGGCCTAACCGGGGTAGTTTCCGGAAGTACTGATTAGTTTCCCCCCCCCGCCCCATCAATAACCCAGTCACACTAAGCGTATCAGTAGGGATGTCTGTGCACGCGTAACGCGACGTCCTGAATGGAGGACATGTCTGGGAAGGAAACGGCACCTTGTAAACTTCACTGAATCCTCCTCTCCCCAGGAGGTGGAGGAGTAGGTAGCGGTCGTTGAGCGTGGGATGGTCTTTGAACCTGAAAAAGGACCACGACACGTCATCACACACATTCACTCCCCACAGAACTCAGGTCAGTGCAGGTCTAGTATATGGCAGTGGTTCTCAACTGGTGGGTCGCGACCAAAAAGTGGGTCACGGGCCTTTGTCCCGGCGAAAGAAAATTGTAGAACAAAATCCTGTGCTTTTATTTTGAAGAGAATTTCTTATGCAGCGGAGTGCCGTCTATTTTTTATTGCCTGAATAAGTGACTGAATAGTTTAATAGTACAGTTACCGAAGTGTTACGTTATGTTAAATAAATTTGCGAAGTTGAACATTTCCCTTGATTTGGGTCGCGGCTTGTCATTAAGGGGTGATGGTGGGTCCCGAAGCCAGACCAGTTGAGAACCACTGGTATATGGTCTGGTATAGACACGGTGTCCAATACGGTGTAGCTCTGGTGTAGGTCGGTACCAGTGTGATTCGAGTCTAGTATCATAACATAGGTCTATTATGGACCCGGTCGAGTGTATATTAGACACAACAGGGCGGTCATCTAGTACAGTGTACGTGTGGTACAGGCCTGATCCCGTATGTGTCGGTAAAACACAAGGCAGCACTATTTTAAGTCAAGCAAAGCACAGAGTCGCTCTGATATACATCAGTAGAAAAACACGGCAAAACAGAAAACGCACTGCGAGTTGTCCTCGTTGTGGATTCTCTTCAGCTCCCTAATGTGCAGGTTCCGGACACGTTCCAGCCTCTCCAGCTCTGCCTGGATCTCCGCCTCCTCCTGCCAACAGAAACCACCGTCGTGTCACAGGGAAGCCTTCCGCCATCGCCCGCCCGGACATCCACACGTCAACAACAATGAATGGCTGCGCCAATGAGACCGAAAAACACGTCGCCTGCCTTTTTAAGGTGCCCTAATCTCAGTTTAAAGATCTCCTCCTGTTCGTGGTACTCTGCCTGTGATAACCTGTGAAGACAGATGAGAAAGAGTTTTTTTGAGAGTGAATACATACAAGACCACCACAACAACCAAACACACACATAAAGCCCCAGCCATTGAACTGGGGGGGAGGGGGGACCGCGGTGGACGGAGAACCAAAGGACGCCCGTACGCTTCGCTCTCCGCTCCGTTGGTCTTGCTCTTGCGCTTGTTCTGCTCCAGGCTGGGGGGCGGAGTCTGGGCCATGGAGGGCGGCTTGCGCTTGGCCAGGAGCTTCCGCTGCCTCTCGATGTCCTCTCGCTGCGAGTTGATCCTCTCCTGTTGCCTGGGAACGCACACCGACAGACGGGGAGAGAGAGAGAGGGGGGAGACAAGGTGAGGGGGGAAGTCAGAAATAGCCCTTCGCACATCTTCCTACCGCAATTATGTTTCGAAGAACAACAAGAGCAGTGCACACGCAGGTGAAGGTAAGACAGAAAGAAAGAGCGAGAGCGAGAGAGAGAGAGACGACAAAGAGAGAGAAAGGGAGATGAAGGGGAGAGGGAGGATGACGAGGGCCGAGCGAGGCGCTCACTTGATGAGGTTCTGGAAGGCGTATCCGTCCGTCCACTGTTCTGTGAAGGAGGCCCCGTGTCGCACCGTGGTGAAGTGGCCCAGCCGCAGCCGGTCCTGCATGCTCTTGTCTCGGCACGCCATTTTCTCCTGCTTCGACTGGAGCCACGGCACAGCGGAAACGGACACGAGTTGGCATCAACGTGACGTCACCGATCACAAGCATTCTATCATGTTATTCCTTCATACTAGCCAACGTTCAATTATTCGCCTGTTCCAACGCTCCACGCCAGAGGAATATACAAGCTGTTCAAACCGAATTACACTAATGACCCGTTATCTGAAAACGCTAATGAAACAAGAACAATACAAAAAGGCAACGCAACTTCAACCAATAGCATGGCATGTGTTCCCCCCCACCCCCCCACGATGCCATGATGCCTGGGAACCTTGCAAATCTGGCTTAATGCGTCCACCCAACAGTGATTTACCCAATGCGGGGCGGGCTTAATTCAATTGAATGACCAGAGGAGCACCCCTATGGGAGCTCCATTCAGGTATTTTCATTAACAACCAAGATGTCTGCCACCGACCGTGTTCGCTGCTCTGATTGGTCGCAGGTTAACCCCGCTGCGCCCCGGAGGCATTTTGCTCCGAGCCCGTTGACAGCAGGCCTTGGAAAAGCTAATATGATCCGACAGCTTCTGACGATGTCAGGCTTGTGGACGAATCCCCACGAGTGAATGAGTGAAAGTGAATGACATGGATGGTGGTGGGGGCGGGGCTACACACCTTCTCAATCAGCAGCTTCTTGGACATGGTGACACACTTGTTGAGACGCTCCTTGTATCGCTCCAGCATGCGCTGCTGCTCGTCTATCTGTCGCCGTAGATCGCAGTTCGCCTGTGGCAGAGAGAGAAAGAGAAAGAGAGAGAGAGAGAGAGAGAAAGAGAAAGAGAAAGAGAAAGAGAGATCAGCTTCAAACACTCTGTGCACTGGAGAGTTACACACATGTTCAAGAAAATCTCAAAGGGGTATTACGTCAACATCTGTGATAAAGACAAACATGAAGACATTTGAAGGCCCTGTGCAGCTGAACGGGTGGAGCGTGGGCACTACGGCTGCCAGAGGTTAAGGGTTCGATTCCCACCGCGACGAGAAAAGTATTCGCTATTGGCCACTCCGACCGTGTCAGCGTGCTGGACGGACATTCTTGTTTGTGTACAGAGCACGGCAACATCCTGCCATGACAACCGCGTGGCGGACAGGCGGAGGGAGTCAGAGAGGACGCTGACTTAGAGAGTCAAGGAGGACGCTGACTTAAGAGAGTCAAGGAGGACGCTTCGGGGGACACGCGCGCAGCGGCTCCGCCGAGGCTTCACCCGTGAGGTCGAAGGTAAAGGGAGGCGGTAGGACGTTGGATGGACTCGTACCCGCAGCAGATCATCGATCCTGCCCTCCTTCTTCTCCAGGTCAGAGTTCTTGTTGTTCTCCATTGCGGTGAGTTTCTCTATCGTAAGGTCGGACTACGAGACAGAGAGTCAAGGGAAAAACAGAGCAGACGGGAGAAAAAAGATTAGACTTCTGAAGCCAACCGAGAACACCTGTGCAAGATAAACAGACATAAGAAGCTATCAAAAAAGTTTTACAATATTGTCCTCTTTTCGTTTTGGATGTAGTTTGGCAACCTCACAGTAACTACTGATGCAAACTTAAGCTATCGACTGAATCAAATGAAAGGCCACTAATGGAAATCTACTGAGCCCCGACACTGTTCACTATACTGCTGAATCACAGTTGAAATGGGCCTTGGCTGATGTCCTTGATAAAGTAACGCTGGATGCAGTGTTTTGTTTTTCTACTCCTGCGGCGGAAGGGCTTCATACATATGGGGATTCGTTTTCCAAACGAATGTAATTTCCAAGCACATTTATTGGTCACATCAACTAATTGAACTTCCAAGTCAAACACAGAGACAGGACTTGCACACGTCATATGCATCGCAACGACTTCTGATCTAATTCTCAGTCGCTCTCCATCGGCTGCAACTGCTGTGCACCGCATGCTGTTGGTGGGCGAGGCTGCGGGTGCGAGGTACCTGTGTGGCTTTGTGGAACAATTGCAGAGTGACGGGCTTCAGAGAACACGTGGAGTGCTCTGTGTTGGCTGAACCTATGGAGGAGGGGCTACCTTGCTGAACCTGAGAGGTACAAAGACAACAACAACAACAACAAAAATAACCGGTTTAAATCACCTTAAGCCAAGTCCCATAACACACTCATGAGACCAGATCAAGTCCCATAACGCACTCATGGGACCAGATCAAGTCCCATAACGCACTCATGGGACCAGATCAAGTCCCATAACGCACTCATGAGACCAGATCAAGTCCCATAACGCACTCATGAGACCAGATCAAGTCCCATAACACACTCATGAGACCAGATCAAGTCCCATAACGCACTCATGGGGCCAGATCAAGTCCCATAACGCACTCATGGGACCAGATCAAGTCCCATAACACACTTATGAGACCAGATCAAGTCCCATAACACATTCATGAGACCAGATCAAGTACCACAACACACTCATGAGACCAGATCAAGTCCCATAACACACTCATAAGAACAGATCAAGTCCCATATCACACTCATAAGAACAGATCAAGTCATGAGACCAAATCACGTCCCATCACAGACCATAGTGGATAACCCTTCCCTCCATTTTAGTTTTGGCGGTTTATGTGTGGGTATGGTTGTGTACTAGGGCAGTAAACAAATAATTTTTTCACGGCGGACTTTTGCAAAGGCTACAGAATCGTCAGTCTGTGACGAAACTAACGACGCATCCAAAAAAGGAAGAGAACATTATGAAGAGAAGAGAAGATGACTACAAATGATTACACGAAAATCAGATGTGCCGCCATTGCAGTGACTCATTGGTTAACACTTCCATATGTGAACATGTTGAAACACGCTCTAGGAAGGGTGAAGTGCATCTGAAACCGAAAGCGAAACCACGACGCAAACGTCCACACGCCCCGAGTCACGGTTCTGTCCGTCCGCCTCGCGGTAATCCTGTCTCCTCTTTCTAGTTTCCGCCAGAGCTTCCACTCTTGACCTAGAAGCGCCTTCTAGTATGCTCTTCTACATCACACTGGGGGGGAGGTGTGTGTGTGTGTGTGTGTGTGTGGACGTGCAGAGCTCTGTCTGAGCAGCTGTGGACCGAGGTGGCGAGAGATGCCGTGGACTGCTGAAGCTTCTCGGACCCTTGCGGTGTGACTGTGGCCATGGGGATGTGTGGCCATGGGGATGTGTGAGTGTGAATCTCATGTGAGGGTGAAGCTCGTGTGAGGGTGAAGTTCCTCCGACACTTACAGTATAACGGCAGTGTGTGTGTGTGTGGAGCATTTCATGCACAACGCTCATTATAACGCTCATGCACAACAACGACGGTGCTCAAGAAATATCACAACGTTACCGCGGGTCGTAACCACGGCGATAACGCAAATGACTACAAATTAAATCCAGAGTGTGTGAACCCAACCGCGGCTCGGGCATCGAGGTCTGAAGCAAGCCGAGGATTTTAGCTCTTCGCGGTCCACGTAGGAAGAGCTAAAACACAACGTTTCTCTCCGTGCGCACGCTCGTGTGCGCCAAACCATCTCCGGCAGAATCGGCACGAGGCGGTCAGTCTGACCAATCCCGACGGGCGTCTGAGTGACGTCAGGATCACCCGGGACCGGTGGTGTCCCTGAAGGCCCCGAGAGGACGGCGGGGCGTCAAGACGCTGCGGGCGCGGCTCAGAGGGCCAGAGGAAGGCCAGGAGAAGAAGAAGAAGCGGAGGAAGTGGAAGCGGAGGAAGATGAGAGACAGAAAAGCAAGCGTGTGCTCACCGTGACAGGGGGGTTGGAGAGGGAGTGCTGGGGGGAAGAGCGGGCCACCGGGGGAACCCCCCTGGCCGGACTCGTGCCAGGACCGCTGCCTCCCGCAAACTTACAGGAAGAGAAGAGGAGGAGGAGGAAGAGGAGGAGGAAGAGGACAGGGCGGTGAGCGGCAAGGCAGGAGGGACAAAAAGCCCCCCCCCCCCAAAAAAAAAAAACAGCACTCAAACAAAAGGAACAGTTTGGCGTTAAAAAGCCTGACAACACTTGAAAGTTATGTGGTGGACGAGGGGTAGACTTAGAAACCTGGTGGGGGGGGGGGGGGGGACAAATGGGGACAATTCCCAGCACACTCACCTCAAAGTAGTCGCTGATCTTGTGTCCCCTTGAGCCTGCTTTGCCTGGAAGAGAGACAACGGTCTTTAGGATTAGGTGTAGGATGGGGGGGGGGGGTATGTAGGTGAGAACACGATGGGGGACATTCGACCTCACCTGGTGTGCCATCAAAAGGGTCCGCTTTCCTTTTTCTAGCCCTCTGATCGTTCACCTTCTTCTCCGGAGTCTGTTGACATAGCGGTGGCAAAATGAGAACCATCCACGCAGACAATAACACACCGCAATACAGATGCATTGTTTCCCTTTGTTCCTCAATCATTTCACATTACGTTTGGAAAGTGTTTTTCTTTTGCCACAACAATTAAAACAATGAATTGTTCGTATTTTGTGACCACCCAAAACAATGCCGTTACACACCCAGCCATTGTGGGTTTCCTCGTAATGTGCTCCTTCTCAAGGTGGACTCCTTTCCCAACTGGGTTAACCAGCGACGCCTGGTTCACCTTAGCTCTTGTTGAGAGCTAAGGTTTGGTGGGTGATGTCACCAACCATGGGACTGTTAAGCCCATTGAGGGCGCAGCTAAACCAAAAAACGGACTGTCCACTCCGGGGTTGCCCGTGTGATGCACACGCGGCTGCGGGACACTCACCTCCAGCTCTCGATCACTGAGAGAGCCCACACTGCACAGACTCTGATTCGATGACTCATTTTGCCCGGAACCCTGTGCGAAAAAACAAATGGGAGGTTAAGGGGTTTGCGTACGTCTTGGGGTGCAGGGGGTCGGGGGGGGGGAAGAGACGGGAAGGGTGGAGGAGGGGGGGGGGGGCAAAACAGGGAGGGAGAAGCAGCCCGGGGCACCATCATCCTGCCACCACATGTGTCGGCCTATCAACCCTAATGCCGGTGCCCAGGGTGACGCCTGTCAGTCATCCCCATCAGAATTCAGCAAGCGCTGCCCAATCAGAGAGAGAGAGAGAGAGGTAGAGAGAGAGAGAGCGAGGAGACTTAGTCATTCAGTACACCAGAGCTCCCTTGCTGAACCTTCCTAAAATGGCTGAGCATCAGGCAGACTGGCAGGGGTGTGCTCCTTCATACGCCTGTCACCTTAAGATACCGCCAGGCCCCCGCGTGCATCTGTGTTGTTGTTTTTTTCCTCTCTCCCTTCGCTCTCTCTCTCTCTCTCTCCCCCTCTCTCTCTCTCCCTCTCCCTCTCTCCCTCTATCCCCTCTCCGCCGTCGCAGTTCGCGTCTTCGCCCTCCCGATAAGAAGGACAACAGATGCCCGCGCTGCCTCCGCACGGCGAGAAAAAAAGAAATCGCAGAAACCTTTCAGTTTCTTTGGTTGGCGGGGAAATGGGACTTTGCAGGAGAACTGAAAAGTAGGGGAGTGCTATTGTGTGCTTGCACCGTAGTCGGGCTGGCTCCTGCGCCTCGCAGGATATCAAACTCCTACCCCGACACCCTCGCGACCGCCGTGCTTACGCACTGACAATGGAAAGTCGCCATGCGATAGTGTAATTCAAGGTCAAGGGGAAAAAAGAAACCTGCTGCCTCTTTCCAACGGTATCAAGGGGTTTTAGACAACCAACATCTCTCTCTCTCTCTCTCTCTGTCTGTCTCGCTCGCTCTCTCTCCCCTCTTTCGCCCTTTGCTAACAACACGCTACCCGCTGCGTCCCTCAACACACCGACAGCACAGCGCCGACATAGTGGGAGCCTGTGCCACCAATGTCTTAAGAGGGGAGCCGCCATTTTCTCTGCGGCAGCAGCCATGCCACGCTCCCGGATCGGCTCTGCCTATGGCTGGCACGGTGCCCACCCCTGGCACCGATGCCCCACTTCCTCTCCCTGTTCCAAGATCACTTTCATACAGGAGGCGGCTTCATCTGCCTTTAAAAAACCCTGGCTCCACTCACACCTGGTCAACGACCAGTCTCTGTACCCGCGCAGACCCCTCCACCCCACCCACCCCCACTGGCTCCACTTATCCACCTCCTCCCACCGCTCCTGTCCCGTCTGTGGCCTTTTTTGGCAGTAACAGTCAGTCACATATACAGCCGTATTGCGATCAACAGAGGGACTCCATACCACACCAGCCAAAAAACCCAGACATGGCTGAACCTTCTCCAGAGAGACAGAAAGACGGGGAGGTGGGGTGGGTGGGGGGGGGGGGAACCAGGGCCAAACTTGTCCCATGCCAAACAGTGAATTCACAGAGACAAAGAGACAGAGAAAAGTAGACACAAAGAACATGTTGCAAAAAGAAAAGGGAGCCCGCTACCTTGCTCTATCCCACACATTGTACACAAACCTTCGCTACGCCAACGCCAGTGAATCGTGCCTCCAGCAGCTCTTGCCGCCGGGGGTCCAGGCTATGCAGTTCTTCCATCATGGCTGCAATGACAAAGTATTGAGGTTACAGGTTATGAAGAACGGGGCCAGGGCTGTCATATTTACATTGGTGTGACCGATCACTACTTCCAACGTGCTGGCTGTGGTGAGTCATGGCTGGTTCCATCTATATGAATAGGGAACATTTCAGCTCTGACTCAACTATGACACTGATACCAGGGCAAAATATTTTCCCCAGTGTCATCTGCATTCATTTATGATACCCTATTATTTGTTGGTTTATTTTAAAACGTTCTCAAAATAGAAACGAACAGAACACAAACAAACAGGACACAATATCAGCCAAATGTATGGTTCAGATTGCACTTTTTATCAAGATGTGATGTGAACAGACCTGGAAATAATAGTATAATGTGATCACAAAATGCAACCCATGTTATTCAATTTTAGTTGCAGTAAGAAGACACTTACGGTGGAAGTATTCAATAAAGTCAAGCTTAATAATAGCCCTATATTAATGGCATGTTGAGTTGAATTACACTGACAAAATCTCGAGTGGGTATACAATATGCAAGTTGTTACCCTTTGTATTAACACAAGTAACTAACCCAAGAAGCCTATGCGTTTAGTAATATGGCCCAGCTACAATGACCAGCCATAAGGGATGCAGAATTTCAACCAAGAGCAACAATATCGTACATTGATTAGATATAGCTAGTGAGATTAGCTAACCAGCAACGTTGGCTAAAAGCTAGCATGGCAATTTATGAAGCTAACCGAATGGTAGCCCACAGACTGATAACGACATGTTATCAACCAAGAAAAACAGTCTTAGTGGTTGTTAATGTTAATAAATATAGTCCAGAAGTGTAGAACAATACATCTAGTATTCATCGCCGTGTACAATTTCGCAAAATTACACAGCTACCTAGCATGAATTGGCTAAATTGCTAACGTTGGACTGTCAAAAAGAAGCACATTCTAGATGCAGTGTTGTCATTCAATATGTGTTGTGCCACGACGTTTAAACTCGGGGCACAGACAGTTTACAACATTTGCTTTTGAACCAATAGCAAAGTAAGACACTTACTCTTATAAATATTGCCTGTGGTCCTCCGGAGAGCCAATTACTGCCCACAAATATCCCCGATGTCTACCCCCAGTGCTAAGCAGACACTCCCAAGCCAGGCCTCATCCACCACCACGTCCCTCGCGTACTGACTGCTCACAATCAAGACGCGGGTGGGCAGCCGGGCTTCACGGCAGACAGCGGAGGTTTCCCTTCGAGGCCTCGAAAACCTGGGGTATCCCAAACCCGCCTTTCAGCACTCCGTACGCGGGGATCCCCACACAATCACATTCCTTTCTTCGAGAACCACAACATCCATATAGCGGGTATCTTGTACAAAACAATGGCCACCCTCTGGCCCCGGCGTTGTTTTTTTATCTGGTGTAAATTATTTCTTCAAGCGAGTCACTTTCTCTTGTGCGAGATGAATTCAGTCCCGAATTTAATGTCGATCAAAACAAAGTTCGATACCTGGCGCGTTCCTCATCCTAGGCAAAAATGTTATGGACGTTCCGATGTTGTGATCATTTCATTTTAATCCGGATCGATTCGGTTCGGTTCTCATGTTTTTGCAATGTAAACAATAATCACTAAATCTCATATTTTCTCGTGAGATTGTTCAAGTATTTGCCTCCTCACCTCAATTCTGTCCACGCCTGCCCCCCAAATCTCTTGTTTAGGGTAATGCCCATTCCTGAAAACCAAACAGCGCCCACCTTTCCTCAAATGTATCACTTGAAGAGCCACCATGAGTATGACCATACAATTGACTCTTTTGTATACATTCGAGTAAAAAAGTAAAAAGTATGGTTTGAGGCAAAATATTGTAAGCATCAAATTATTACTTATCTACATGTGCACACAATTTGCAATGTATGCAAATAATTGTTCTAGTGTATGCAGTTTTTGGATCAGATAGCAGATAAAGTAGTTAGGAAGCCAAAATCTAATTTCATTGGTGTTGCTTTTGTTTTGTTAAGGCTACAAGTTTAGTTACAATTCAATTAAAGACTAAAGAGTTGGAAAAGGGACACATTTTATTTCAAATACCAATCATTACAAATAACCTTTAGATAAATATAAAAAAAAAGTGTTTCTACTATAATTTTCAGATCAATGATTCATTGGCTGCAGAGTCCAGACGAGCCACTATCACTTCAGTATGAGATGAAACTTTAAAAGATGCAGTCATGACGATGACAAAGGCATGTTTTTTTTTCTTCTCTTTTCGTGTTACAACCAAAATGCTCCTTACAACAATCCCAACTCCTGTTGTCCGGTGTGCATAATCTTCTCGCTTGTGGACTTCCTCTTTGGTTCTCGGTTGTCCTCGGAGGGATGCGGTATCCCTCTCGTCTCCGGCTCAACCCTGCGTGTCCGGCTGCAGCTGGCAGCGAGCCTTGCGGTATTTGCACTGAATCCACACCCTGTACATGGTCAACTGTTTGCCTCGGTTCACCTGCAGCCTCCGGTCCACCAGGTTCTGCACCTTCTCCAGCCCTGCCACGGTGAACATCTCATTGAGCTCATCTGGGAGGGGGGGGGAGGAAGAAATATCAATGGTTATTAATAAAGACACAAGAAAGATAACACAAACACAGCCGCACCGTGTTGCCATAAACACTCTCAAATCGCGGCCTGTTCAACGTCACCTTGTGTAAAGAAGTAGACTCGTGTCCCGTCGCCCCTAACATAGAAGTTTTCAGACAGGCATCTTCCTACAACAGACCAAGAGCAGATATTCGTCCATGAGTCATTCGTTTCGACACGTTTCCGCCAAGAACGACAAAGCGCTCTTCAAGCTCATTCGTCGTGCGCGAAATGCAACCGAAACAGAGACGGTCTGGTCCTTATGTTTTAGCGCGCCGCCCTGCGCTAACCTTTTTTGAAGCGCAGCTGGGCCATGTCATAGCGTCCGTAGTCCCGCAGCAGCATCACCCCGCCGGGTTTAAGCAGCTGAGCCAATCTGCTGATGGAGGCCTGCATTCTGACACAGGGATAGATAGATAAATAGTTTTATTGTCCCCCCAAGGGGAAATTCATTTTCACAGACAGACACTGTCATTACACTGAATACAAGAAGAAGACACGCAGGACATCACACTACAGGGACAGAACAAACACAGGGAGTGGGGGGGGCACAGTGGTGTAGTAGTGTCGTGTAAAATGGATGCAACATCACGACGGTCACCAAGGAGACGGCGAGCACCCTTACTTGTCCGGGTGCAGCGCCGACAGCACAAAGATGAGCACCAGCACGTCGAGGCTCTCGTCGGGCACGGGGAAGCTGGCCTCCGCGTCGCTCATGTCGTGAACGAACGCCAAGCAGCGGTCGGGGTCGTACTCTGGATTAGCCTTGGGGGGGGGAACAAGGCGGTCGGGGGGGGGGGGGGGGCACCGTTTCAGTTTCTGTTGACCGGAGATGGAGAAAGGGTTTCTATTGCAAGTGATAGGGTCTCTTACCTTGACTAGCTCTACCGCCGTACTGGAAAAGTCACAACAGTAAACAAAGAGCCCTTGGTCGCTGCAAAAACAAATACAGAAATACATCAGAATACAGAACATATAGGACATGTTTTTAGTGTGTGTAAACATGAGGAGAGAAGTAGTCAGTTCTGCATTTGAAATGCATACATATGTTTATACTCACTTATTGGTCTTCAGGATAGGGAACACCGTGTTGCCTACACCACAGCCCACCTGTTAGACGAGCATCACATTGTACACACTCTCATTCACACACAAATATACCACGCACATACAAATTCCAGTACTGTTTTACGACAATAACACCTCATGAAGTGTGAAACAGCACATGGACGCAATAATCGGTACATACTTTTGAACATCGGCAGATGCTTTTATCGACCAATGAGAAACTGCCTCAGGAAGTCAGTACTTTTCAAAGGGAATCAGCGCTACCTCCAGTATCCGGTACGAGGCGGAGGAGCCAGGAAACTCAACCCCCACGTCATCAGGGAGGGCGCCCCCTTCACCGTGGCGCCGGTGGTGGTGGTGGTGGTCCCGCTGCAGACCACCCGGCCGGGCGGCGCCGTCAGCGTTGGCGGCGGCCGCGGGCTCGGCCGGAGACTGGTGGTCCGGGCAACGCTGGGGGGCCAGCTCAGGGAACTCAGTGAAGAGCCAGTGGCGGTCTTTGAAAAAGCGATTCTCATGGACGGTGTAGAAGTCATTCCAGTACTCGTTTGCCCGACAATCAAATTCATCTGCAAAAAAAAAAAAAAAAAAAAGGTTGATATAAAGAAGAGATTATAAAGTTTTAGGATCATTTACAAGTGTTGCAATGTTGACATTCTCATCCATTCGTTTTGGGGATTTTGTTTGCGGATGCGTGGACGTGACCGGGTGGAAGCGAGAAACAAGCATCAACGACAAACCATGTTGTTCAACTGTCAGATAATATGTGCCACCAAAAACTACTTTACTAAATCGTTATATATATTCAGCAGGTCTAAACAACACTGTTGACAATGCAGGCGCAGCGAGCCAACCAGAGTGCAACGCTAGTCCATTAAAGACATGGTTTATAAGGCAATGCTTTCAAGATATGTCGTATGTATCTGAAACTTGCTTGAGAGGATATTAATGGAAATTGTTTCAAGATTGCCAAGCAATTACACATTTGTTAAAATATATTCTTATGATGTTCTACGGCTAATGATCAGAAATTAGTGCAACTATTTGGAGGCCCTATTTTCCAGAAATGGATAACAATCCAAACTATGATGGGTAAAAAAAATAACTAGGTGATATGTTTTGTGTCTGCTGCAATACTCTAAACCGCACTTAAAACATAGGACATGCACTATCATTGCACAAACACAACCTTGCTTTTCTGTGGGGAGTGGTTCGCTGTTCTCTAGGACCTTCTTCTTAGCAGCAGCCTCTTGTTCTTCT
>JAXIVH010000032.1:3099054-3101554 GCA_036785325.1 Urophycis tenuis
GCCCCCGTCTGCGTGCACTCGCAGCGGCCGCACTCGCAGTGGCCTCGGCCGCTGCACAGCATGCCCACGCTGGACATGCAGGTGTCCACGCGCCGCGAGCAGTTGCAGTTGGCGCCCTTCCAGCCCGCGTCGCACTGACAGAAGCCGCAGTCGCACGTTCCGTGGCCTGCGGAAAGAGGAACCATGCGCTCAGCTCGCCTACCCGTCTACCGTCTGACCTGTCTCGCCGGGGAAGTCAAAGGACTTCCCCTTTTTTCTATTTTTTGTTTTATTTTCCTTCTCGCAAAATGGCGATGACGAGTTGAGGAGCGCGTGGGGGGGGGGGGGGTGATGGGGGTGTCGCGGGTCTTTTTTTTTGTCTGATAACATAACAGAGACGCTTTATTATTGAATTCCCGGAAGTAGAATTCAGGGACTCCTTCGGTGTGTCTTGGCACAGTGACAAAACATCATCATTAAGTTATGTTAAGTTATGTTAGTTATGTTAAGTGATGTTATTTTATTACTGTGCCTCAAAGCGCCTGGGGGGCTCTTTCATCCCATCAGCTATCAGGCTCTACAACACCTCAACCACCCGCTCCCAACGTCTCGGAAGCCCCAACACCACCAGATAATGGACTGAACACCACAGACACCACACACTTCAGGACTGTTTTCTAAGCCGTTGTTATTTTAGGTCTACTCACATGTTTTACTTAGATTACCTCGAATATCCTGTATAATTTGCACATTTTGCATTTTGCACATTCTGCACATTTGCACATCTATTTTGCACAACGTACAACTGCACATCTATTTTTATTTTTATGTCTATTTTTATTTTTCTACACCTCAGTAAGACTCTGGTACAAATTGCACTATTCATCTAGTCATCTACCACTTGCACTGTTCATCTCAATGATAACTACCAAGTATGTTTATCTACAAACTGCACTGTCCATCTCAATGATGATTACTATGTATGTATATAGGTTCTCATTTTTATTCACCTGATCTGACTTTAAGAGCTTGCATATAATTTAATCCTGTTTAGGTAAATCTATTTATTGTTTATTGTCAGGTTTTTAGTGCACTCCTCTATCCCCTTGTACTGCTGGTCACTGTGAATTTCTCCTAAGGGGGATTAATAAAGGAATATCTTATCTTATCTTATCTTACTGTATTGGAATGATAATAGCAATTTAAAGTAATTGTTTTTTTTTTTGCTGAAAAGCATATATATATACTAATACTATACTAATACTTTTTTCGTTTTTTTTTTTTACGTTTTTCTTTTATCCTCCTATATTTTTTATACATTTTTTTCCTTTGACTTATTCTGCACCAATTACACCAAGTCGAATTCCTTGTAAGTGCAAAGTTTATTGTAAGGGCAATAAACTTGATTCTGATTCTGACTCTGATTCAGATAACCATGGACGAACCATCCATGTTTACAGTAGCCTACATCCGTGTCATGTTTTTTTTTAACCCTTTGTCATGTTGTGTCTGCATTGTCCCTGGCGGACAATCAAAGAGCTCAACAAACAAATACCATATCAACACACATGGTTTGCGCGCTCGTTTCCATTTGCGTTACCTGGGGCGGCGCCGCTTTTCGCACTAATGACTCAAGCACGTTCCAGGGGGTGTACAGGCGCTGTTGCAACGCTAGTGTTTCCACCTGTGTCCGACCGTGACTGCGTCTGGGAGGCGGCCCACCATGGGGCTGAGGCCACTTGAGCCCGCCTGCTTTCTTTTCTGTTTGTTTGCGGCAGGACGGGACAGGTAGTCATGACGACGACTCAGCAACGGCGCCAGCTTGGTTTGGTCGCCGCGGTCGAGCCGAGCGCGTTGTCATGCTCGCCCGTGTTTTCCAGACAATCGGCGGTCACCTGCGTTCACCGCGGCGACGACGACGTCAATAACAACAACAACAACAACGGGGTTTTGCTGTGACAGCAGTTCTACTCTGGCTAGGCGGGCAATATAACGCAAAGCAACTGAACGAAAAAACATGTCCAGGCGGCCTCCTTGACAACCTGAAGCCTCCTGTAAGACTGAAGGGTGAGGAATGCCTCCGCGGAGAGAGAGCAGGCTTTGGTAATGATTGACTCAGGCAGGAATTAGTCAACCCCCCCCCCGTCCTGGCTTAGGGGTTCCACCAGGGCGGTCATCAAGATCATCATCAAAATTATCATCAAAATTAAAATAATTAAAAAAAAAAAAAAAAAAGGGGGGGGGGGGGGGGGGGGGGGGGCGGCAACGGTGGCTCAGTGGTTAGAGCGGGGGGACAGAGCGGATCGTCCACCAACCATAAGGTCGGCGGTTCGATCCCCTCGATTCCCCTCCTCCAACTGTCCACATGTCAAAGTGTCCTTGAGCAAGACACTGACCCCCAACTTGCTCCCCGGGCGCTGAACATGGCAGCCCCACTGCTCCTATGTACCATAGGATGGGTCAAATGCAGAGAACGAATTTCCCCGCTGTGGGATGAATAAAGTATAATAATAAAAAAAAG
>JAXIVH010000032.1:3104054-3106554 GCA_036785325.1 Urophycis tenuis
CGACGCGAGAACGTCAGCCAAGAACATCAGCGTTTTGGGGTGAAGAGCGTTTTGAAGAGCAAACGCGCCAGCCCAAGTCCTTCAGAGAAAAGTTAAACTGCGGGGGACGGTGAGCAGCTGTGTTTGCCGAGGATTCGCAGTCAGCCCAACGTGGCCGCTGCCATAGTGGGCTGTAAGAACAAGGGCTCGAGAAGGAAACGAAATATGTCTGTCCAGATAAGAACATGCTATTTGCAAACTTGCACACGTCAAACCGATAGTGATGACAGGGTTGGTCTCACTGACTATTTGTCTCTTGTCTCATTAATCTCCCCCTCCCCCTCCCCCGCCCCCACCGTCATTATCACACCCAGACACACACACACACACACACGCACGCACACGCGCACGCGCGCACACACACAAACACGCACACGCACACACACATGCATGTGGCAACTTTTCTATGACTGCAAGCAATCATTGAGCAACCTGTCTTGCTGCTCTGCTGGCGGCATCACGTCAAAGGAGAGTTCCGGCACCACATGAGATGTGAACAGACCCATAAAAGGGAGGGACACAATGGACACACCCAGTTTTGTGGAGTCTCTGTAATGGCTCCTGTCACCAAGTGTCGACCCCAGATCTCTTGTCGGAAACTCACTGGGACACGTTTTGGTTTCTTTGTTTGGTTTTGAGTTAGCAAGGGTAAACACTGTTTAAAAATGAGGGTTTAAAGTGAAGGACTGCAAAGTTAAAATAGGTTTGGCATAGAGATGGTCAGGTGTTGGGGGATGGAAATTGTCATTGCGGATGTGTTCTCCCGGCTTACAGAGCCAAGGGAAGCTGCTACAGTCACTACTGGAGAACCCATTTTGTTTTGTGAAGAAAAGGCCAAGGCGACAGCATGATTCATACGTCTTCTCTTCTAAGCTGGGATACCATAAGAGGACATCTGTGCAGGAACTGTGGGGGTCGCCCTTTCTTTTTTTGGTTTTTACAAAGTGCAACGGGAGTAAACTAGATTGTCTGTGTTTACATGCAGTTCTGGGGGTGAAAAAAAGAGTGAGTGCATTCCACTGGGGTTTGTTCAGGCACGCGGGAACAGAGAACACGGTCGTACTCACGGTTCAGGTTAACCTACCGACCGGCCTCGTTGTGCTTGTTAGTGCTGTGATAACGTGGCGTTGAAGAGCAATTCATTAGTAGTTAAATGCTAGGAACACCTTACCTATGGACAATGAAACAGGTCACTTAAGTGACCCGCTTCAAAGGTAAATTAAAAGCCTACCTTTATAATGTAACTTTTAATCAATGACAAACACAGGTGGAAGGTGACTCTATGGTGGTTGGTTTCTTTTCTTAATTTCACCATTTTATTCGTCTATTTGTCTTCATGTATTTTTCGTATTAATATATTTGTTTTTTTGTTTTATGTATTTTTATTTAGCACTCTGAATGACGTTTAAAAAAAATGATGTCATAAAATAAATAAATAAAAATCACCAATGAATTGAGCCACATGAACATGAACATGACCATGAACACCATCGACACATCAATGACACTGACGTTGATATCACGCGGACGGTCATCGTCATGCCGTACAAAAGAGCCCGTCTACTCACCGGAGCACAGCTCCCCTTTGAAGCGCGTGCAGCTGAAGTCGTCACACTCGCAGTACTTGCCCCACACCTGGCCGTAGTCGTTCCTGCGGCAGGCGCACTGCCCGCACACGCAGTCCCCCCGGCCGCCGCAGGCGGGGCTCTTGGGGTCCGGGCTGCAGTTGGCGTCGTCGGTCGGCCTGTAGTCGCCCTCCGAACACTCGCAGCGCGGGCCCAGCCGCCCGGCGTGGCACCGGCACACGCCGCACTCCAGCGTGCCGTTGCCCTGGTTGCAGTGCGGGCTGTCCGGCACGGCCTGCTCCGCGCAGGCGCACCCGCAGGCAAAGTCCACGGTGACCTCCAGGGCGTCCTTGAAGCCCCGGGGTTTGAGGGTGAACGTGCGGCTCTTCTCCTGGGGGCAGCCGCGCAGGCCGGCCTCCACGCTGAAGGACACCTGTGAGGGGATGAGGAGACGCTGAGTGTCTGGTGAGTGGGTCCCCTTGGCAGCGCCGGTGTGTGTGGCGACAACAAGACAGCCTGACTCGTACCGTGTCGCCGATCTTGAGGCCGCTGCAGGACCTGAGGCCGTGGATGACCTCCCCGTTCAGGCAGGTGGCGTTGAAGGACAGGGTCACCTCCTCTGGGACGTTCAGCAGCTCTAGCTCCACCTTGGAGCGGATCTTCTGCTCGGGGAGCAGACGGACACGCGGACGTTAGGATCCACTTATGATGGAAGAACATGAGGTTCTGCTTTAGATGGAAGAACATAAGGTTCTGCTTTAGATGGAAGAACATAAGGTTCTGCTTATGATGGAAGAACATGAGGGCCTGCTTTAGATGGAAGAACATGAGGGCCTGCTTTAGATGGAAGAACATGAGGTTCCACTTATGATGGAAGAACATGAGGTTCTGCTTTA
>JAXIVH010000032.1:3111554-3114054 GCA_036785325.1 Urophycis tenuis
CATTATTACCATACCCATCATAATCAGATCACATTTCACATCATCACCACCACCGCCACCACCAGCACCACATCATCATTACCACCACCACCACCACCACCACCATCACATCTCCATCATCCCATCACCACCACCACCACCACCATCATCCATCATATCACCACCATCATCATCCCATCCCATCACCACCACCACTGTTATGGTATCACTACACGTTCCACTATCACACGCGCTCACCCGGCCTCAGTGTCATGCGGATGCGCTGGGGCTTTATCTGCGTGACGTCGTCGGCGACGCCCGACGCCTTGTCGCTGAGGGGCGTGTCCTTCTCCACCCGCAGCGAGCTGGACGGGCGCTCCATGGACTCCAGGTCACAGCCCCCCTCCAAGAGGTTCTCCTTCAGGTCACAGCGGGACGCACTGGAGCCCCCTCTGCCGAACCCCTGACCCGAAGAAGGACACACGCGAAGGATACGCGGTTTAGGCGCTGCACTGCGATTGATTGCATATTCAGGCAAATAGATGATTTGGCCACTGCGGTTAGATAATTAGCGAGCTTCATTATTCCAACAAATGTATGACTTTGAGCTTTGTGGCGTGGCAGAGCTTTGACATGGATAGCAGAAGCTGTATGACAGAGGGAAGTGGAAAAACCAAAAAAAACAACATAAAAATCCCCTTTAAAGTACTACTGACTGATAGATGTGACGAGATGGAACAGAATTGGGTCGGGTATTAACTTGCAGCAGCTCAATTAGAGAGTGTATGTGGGCTAGCATGTGTGCGCTGGTCTCTGCTGGTGTGTGTGTGTGTGTGTGTGTGTGTGTGTGTGTGTGTGTGCGTGCGTGTGTGTGTGCGTGTGCGTGTGGGTGTGTGTGTCAGACTCTGTGTGTGAATGTGTGTGTGTGTGTGTGTGTGTGTGTGTGTGTGCGTGTGCGTGCGTGTGCGTGTGTGGGTGTGTGTCAGACTGTGTGTGTGTGAATGTGTGTGTGTGAGGGTATGTGGGTAGGTGAGGTGTGAAGCGCTTTCTCACCTCCTGAAAACACCAAGCACATTCTGGATTTATAGCCAAACATTGTCGGCAAGTACTGACTCCTCGCGATGTACAGATGTTGGCTCCTATAGGAGAACACACAATATTTGATGGATGAGCCATTGTACAATGCAAACTACTGGGACTATGAGGACCAACTGTCAGACAGACAGACAAACAGACAGACAGACAGACAGAAATACTTTAATGATCCCTGAGGGAAATTGCATATGACACCAACAGCCCTGAAAGTCCGAGAGAGATTCGTTTGTAGAAATCCCTTCAACATCCCATACAACATTCTCCAAATTCTTCAATGTAGTAGTAAGATCCTTTACCAAAGATAAAGACACAATGAATGAAGAATAAACGTAGGCCTACATGCATACAACGTGAATCATGCTTCTACTGAGGCTTTATCGGAAGAACACAATTAAGTAAAAAAAAACTAAACAAATAATAACACCGTTTGCGGCATTCCATTCCCATTCAGTTGGTAAACATACTATAGGCGTGTCGCCTGCACTCAACATATCCCCTGTGCTCATCGCCTTATAAGGCAGCGTCCTCCGAACTTCTACCAAATCCCCACAAACGGTGATCTTAAAACAAAAGCTGGCTATTGGTTGTGTGATAACATAATGATGATGACAATGATTTTGTTTTGAGGATGTGACCAGCTCCTTACACAAATGTGTCGCATATGAAGTGTATTCCTCAATGGCATTTCAAAACGACGACCTCGCATGTCCTTTACGCAAAACGGGATCGTTTGACTATTACGCTTACTGAAAAGAAATGCATTAAAGTAAAAAAACAACAACAACAACTTACCATTAACAAATAATGCGGGCGATATGAGTAGGACTACAGTTACTAAACGATGTAAGGAAGTTCCCATGGTTGGAAAGTGACGAACCTAAGACTTAAGTGGCATGCGTAACGGGCGGCTGTATCCTATATCCCTTCGCTTGCGCCACTGCTCAAAACTCTTTCCTCATCTGATTGTAAAACGCGATGCTCGTCCGAACGTGTTGGGCGGCTAAATGGGCCGAGTTTATTTCTCATTGCATCATACTACGACTGGAGCGTAAAAGGGTTGAGATGGTTGAGTGGCGTTGAATGATGGACAAGGGTTTTTTTTTGTTTTTTTTGGGTGGGGGATGGGGATGTCCATAAATCTATTTTTAGGGGGAAAAAAGTAAACGCTTCGTTCCCAATGAAACAAGTGTGTGTTGCTGCTCCACGCGTCTCCAAAGGAACAGCCATGAATCCCTGCCGTACAATGGCCCCTAGTGGAGGACAACTGTATCTACAAGTACAAGGTTTAGAGACATGCTGTTTTTTATATTTTTATATTTGATTGATGGAAAGCTGACTTAGAGGAGCCTAAATATATATATATATATTTTTTTTTTTTTGCATATCAATGCTGTCATTTCTTATTCTGTTAAATCCAACTGTGTAA
>JAXIVH010000032.1:3119054-3121237 GCA_036785325.1 Urophycis tenuis
CAGGGGGCCTGGAAGCTGCTAACAGGACGCCGCCAACCTCCGGGATGGTTTTCATGGGCTTTTGTTTGAGACAAACAAGACGCTGACACGCTTCTGAGGCTTCCCGGC
Source organism: Urophycis tenuis (assembly GCA_036785325.1). Classification (NCBI taxonomy): domain Eukaryota; kingdom Metazoa; phylum Chordata; class Actinopteri; order Gadiformes; family Phycidae; genus Urophycis; species Urophycis tenuis. Next base: position 3,119,163 of record JAXIVH010000032.1, read on the forward strand.
ACCGGCGCCGCCTGAATATAACGCGGCTTATTTTCATTTGTTTATTTATTTTCGCGGGCCTCATTCATCAGGTATTTCAGCGATTGACGTTTTTCACGGGAGGGGCGGTGGGGGGGAAGGGGGGGGGGGGGGGGGAGGGGGGATTCATAGGCCTGTAAGCAGGAGGGCGGGTTCAGCACTGTCATTGTCGTCCACCGCTGAAATACCCCACATGTACGAACGTATATTCTCGTATTTCTTTGAGGCTTCTCACTGTTTTGACACCGCGATCCAATAATCAAATGACGACTCGTGGTCTCTTGGCTTTGTTACCGAGCTGGATTTCCCCCCTTGTGTATCATCACGAAGTTAATCCACGTTGTGTTTTAGTGTCTCGTTTTCGGAAGGGAGCGAGGCCAACTGAATCATCTTTTTTTTTCTTTTCTTTTTTTTAATGGTTCATTAATTCTTTATGATTCTTGATACAAAAATGTGTATCAAGTGATGCATCATTGACTACCACTGTTTATTAACAAGGCTACTCATAACCTTAGCAGGCCTTCCCACGCTTCAAGAGCTTATCTGTTGGGTACAATCACACCCTGAACCCACGGAGAGAAGACAGACACAGGGAAGGGATATTTCAAATCAATGTTCCTCTTTCCAAGTTTTACTAGTTCTTCAAGTCTATATTTATCTCTCCCATATAAGATGTCCAAGCCACTGAAGACGCAGTTCCCAGAGCAATGTGATCCAGACATTCATCTTAGGCTCGCTCCATAATTGCACTTGCTTCCTCTCTCAGAGGCTTTCTCAAACGTAGACGCTGTTTATATTCCGCTGCTATAAATTGTCACGTCACGTGTCAAAAGTTGTTAAACCGATTATTCACATGTGTTAGCCTATGTATGCATGTTTGTATGTGTGTATGTTAAAGCAGCCATTCATGCTATTCATATGGATTTAAAACCCTGCACTTAAACAGAATGTTCACATTGTGACGGATGTTCAAAATGTCCTGTTTCAAACCCATACCGTTTCAACACAAGGAAGTGGCTTCGAGAAAATACGTAGGCTGTCATAATGGACTACTATCTGAGAGCCCCATCTACTTAGAGCCATTTGAGTACCTCCCCTCATAAAAGCGGTGGTGTGCTCCTCGGGGATCTCATCATCACTTCGAAACGCACCAGAGACTTGGCACAAAAGCTCACAGGCGACCACAGGTGTACAGGCACTGTCTCGTGTTACACCGGCTCCTCGAGAGATGCGTTTTTACACCTAAGGACACCCGACAGAGCAAGCCTCGAGCAACGTGAACGCCGAGCGAGAAAGTTTTGCCCGGAGTGACCGTTCTTGGGTCAGTCTTTTGGGAGTCTTTTGGGAGTCTTTGGAAACCCGACGTTCCCGAGTTGGAAACCCGAACATCCGCCGAGTAGGAGCAACCATGAACGGCACTTTCTTCGAGCTGACCCAGGGCGCGCTGTTCAACGGCAGCCAAACTCTCGCCGGCACGCTGGCGAGCTGCTGTAACGCCACCGACGTGGCGACCAGCGACGGCGGCTCTCTGGTGCTGCAGCCGGACGAGAGGAAACTGTTCATCATGCGCGTGGTGCAGATCGCCGTGCTGTGCGTGCTCTCGCTCACGGTGATGTTCGGGATCTTTTTCCTGGGATGCAACCTGATGATCAAGTCGGAGAGTATGATCAACTTTCTGGTGAAGGACCGGAGATCCTCCAAAGACGTGGAAGCGGTGATGATCGGACTGAGCTAGAGCGCATGTTTAAGATAGAGATGTAAGAGCGAAGCGATGAATGCCGCGGCAGGGCGAATCTGCATGCATACATCGGTGTGTTGGTAAGGAAAATATTGATATGCAAATGGTATGACCCTTTCCGGAAGAAATGTCTACAACAAAATGTAGTCACAAAGATAGAAGCGTATGCGTAAAGTTTGTGCGTAAAGAGCCAGAAATTGTTTACACATCGGCTGGTCTGTATGTTTTAATGAGCATATAGTGCCAACCTGAACAAAGCAACTAACATGTTTACAAGATGTTACCTCAATATATTTTAGTACGTTTCTAATGATGATTA
>JAXIVH010000032.1:3121437-3138937 GCA_036785325.1 Urophycis tenuis
GAGGATCCCAGCGTCTCATCCACGCGGCACAGCACACAGCACACACGTCCTCAAGAGGACAAGTCATAGCAAAATCATGTGAGCGAGCAGGAGCTGCAACGCTGCCCCCCCACCCCGGGGGGACCTGCAGACCGACACAACGCCCCCCACCCCCCCCCGGTTTGTGACATGAATGGCCCCAGGGGGGTGGGGGTGGGGGGACTGTTTTACAATGAGTATAGTCACCCATTGTTATCATGTATATCAACTTCATGTGAGCCTGCGAGGATGCCTTGAGACGATGAGATAATTGAACTTTGTATATGGTGCCGCACACAAAGACACACAGACACACACATCCTCTAGCTAGCTATGATCATCCACCGCTCTAAAGTTGAAGATTAGAGTGGGAAAGTTGTGCAAAATAAACGACTTGTGTATTCAGTGTATCCACTTTATTAGAGTTTCATGTGTCCTTGAAAGTTTTTTTTCCAGGGTTTTTTTCTGCCAAAAATAAAACAGATGAGTTTGTCAGTATAAGATTGCTAGTAATGTTGTTAAATTAACAGTAATTAGGATTCAAGGTTTTAAAAAGTAATGTAACATTAATAATTAGCATGACAGTACAGGCAACAAAAGTGCAGTGATGGTGGTTACGAAGAATAAGCCAAAAAATCTTTGCAAAAAAAGAAAATAAACTGAAAAGAAAAAAACAAAAAAAAACAGCCCCCCCCCCCTCCCCAACAGTCAGGTAAGGAGGGAGGAGTCAAGGCGGACATGTTGTTCTCGTGTAACTAAGGCACCCGCTTCTTTCCTCCGTCTGCTGAGAGCGCTCTGTGTGTGTGTTCACTCATTGTGGACGAAAGAACGTGGCGGTATCTTCCAGACAACAAGCCCTCTACTTGAGGATCACAAGCAGACATGTCAGGAGGTGCATGCGGTAAGGGGAGGGGGGCAGCAAGGCAAGTAAGTGTGTGTGTGTGTGTGTGTGTGTGTGTGTGTGTGTGTGTGTGTGTGTGTGTGTGTGTGTGTGTGTGTGTGTGTGTGTGTGTGTGTGTGTGTGTGTGTGTGTCGTGAAGGTCGAAGTCAGGGTGGAGGCCCTGACGTGGGCCACGTGTTGCATGAGCACAGAAGACAATGGTCAATGCTCCGTCTAGCTTTATGGCGAGTGAAAAAAAGGCACAAGGGGCACATGGTTCACCTCTCTGTGGTTCACTCTCTACAACTCTCTCTCTCTCGCTCCACATCCATCAGGGTGAGTAAACAGAGTTTAGCCTTACACCAAAGTGCAGTGTCTGCACGCCAGACGGCCAAGTTGCGACCCAGGAGCTCCGTTATAACGAGGTGCGGACGTGTTGGGTTTTACGTGCATGGATTAACAAAAGGCGGCTCGGATTTCTTAAGTAAACAAGTTTCCTTTGAATATCTGCAGTCAGAAAACACTCGACACTTATCTTTTGCACGGTAGCGGATTTGAATTAACCACCGATGAGTTAAAATTCCCCTCAAGGGTTATGGCACAGACCATACCATTCGCAGGAGAGAGAGAGAGAGAGAGAGAGAGAGAGAGAGAGAGAGAGAGAGAGAGAGAGAGAGAGAGAGAGAGAGAGACGCGATTATCACTGGGCTTTAGTGATTTTCCAGTGGGGAAAAAAAAAAAAAAAAAATGCATCGTAAAAATATAACTCGAAATTCATAATTAAATTTGTCTACCTAACCGAGCGTAGACGGTGGGCTACGGCCCCCCATCACCGCGAGAGCACAATAGTGACATCCCAGCGGCCGGACCACTGAACCGCAACGCATTTGATTGGTGGCATCTCCCTCTAGTGGTGAGACACCCGCGACTCCAACTGCTCATCAAAGCCAGTGAAGTCACCGGCAGCGAGGCATCAGTCATGTCGTGTTTTGTGACGCAGAGAGGAAGACGCACAGAGAATATAACCTCCCCTCCTCCCCACTTCCAACTTCCTTCATCTTCATAGTCCCCTCCCCACAAAACACATCCTGATCAAACCATGTATGGCAGGTTGAGAAAATGACAGTCACTGCACAATGATATTAAAAAAAAAAAAGTTTTTCTTTGTAAGAAAAGTAATATAAAAAAGGAATGCATGTGACTATGTTTAAAAACAAAGAAAAGAAAAAAAAAAGACTCAAGACAGTGGAAGAAGATGGTGGAAGTGGAAGGAGAGAGAGGAGGGCGTCTCCTTTGAACAGCGGAACCGTTGGCCGTCCGGCCGGGGGGGGGGGACACAGTGGCAGGTGGGACACTCCAGGGGTCCGCCATCTTCCGTCCGGCCCGGAAAAATAAAATAAAATAAAGAGTCTGTTTCCACATTCGGCGCGGCGCTGACCCGGTAGGTTGGCGCGGGCGCTCGGCGCGGGACGTCACCCACCACGGCGCCGCCGCCGCCATTTTGTTGTTGCTGTTGTTTAAAATGGAGGGTCTTCTCCCTCCCCCCCTTGCCGTCCGTGCTAGCGGCGAATGGCGCGCAGGTCTGTGATGCGCTGGCGGAGGTGGACCATGAATTCAAACATGGTGGCCGCCAGACTCTGGTGGATGAGGTAGCGCGGCAGGCGGCCCTGGGGAGGGGCCAGAAGAACAAGAAGAAGAACAAGAAGGGCATTTAGCAGACGCTTTTGTCCAAAGCCTGACTTACAACCAGTATATTTGTGGGGTTTGACAATGGACAGATGGAGGAGGGGGATCGAACCGCCAACCCTCCGGTTAGTGGACGACCTGCTCTACCCACTGAGCTATACCGCCCGGACCACAGAGGGGTGCCCCGGACCACAGAGGGGTGCCCCGGACCGGTGGGACCCTCCGTTTGAGCAGCGGGGCTCGAACCCAGGGTCCGAGGTGTGAGGGCTATTCTTGATATATTTTCATTCAAGTCACCATTTGTGGAGCCGTTTCGCCCTGGTTTCCCCACATGGGATTATCAAGTATGTGTTAATGTTAACGTGTGAGTATTCCAACGAATATTCAAGATGAATATTCACAACGACGCTCGCTGACTGTATGGTGTCAAGCCGGTCGCCCATGTCAACAACGGTGGGCCATAGAGCGTGTACGATGACAGTCAATTTGTGTTGCATTTTTGCAACTTTGTTCGTTTCGGTTTGGCCACGTTAACATACACCACAAATACCACACAAAATAAAAACATTAAAAAAAAACAATATTTGACTTTTTATTTATTTAAATAAGCTAATAATCTCAACATCCCCTCTTGAGGTCTCCCCAGATGTACCCCCCACGGTTCCGGAGCGGTCCGGCCCTCACCTTGAGGTCGGTGTTCAGCACCCAGATGAAGGTGCACACGGACGGGTTGCTACTGGACTTGAGGACCACGAATCCCCCGGGGCCGTTCTCCCCCCTGGGACACCACAGAGGGGCAAAAACATGTCAGTGTGCTGCGGGGTGGGGGGGGGGGGCACGCCACGCGGTAATGACCCGGCCTGCGTGGCGGGTAATGTTGGGGGGTGGGGGGGGGGGCGGACCTGACGTAGCGGCTGTGCGGGGGCTTGGCGGCGTGCTCCGTGGCTATCCCCGCCGAGACGTAGCACTCACGCTTACGCTCCACGCGACGCACGTTGACGAAGTCCCTGGAAGACGAAGGAGAGACTGATGAAGGTTTTACTCAGAAGACATGTTAACACAACTGTTAAGACAGTAGTTACAGTTACACAGAAGGTATGTTGACACAACTGGTAAGACAGTAGTTAGTTACATAGAAGGTATGTTAGCACAACTGTTAACGCAGTAGGTACAGTTACACAGAAGGTATGTTAACACAACTCTTAACACAGCAGTTACGTAGTTACACAGGAGGCATGTTAACACAACTGTTAACATGCCTTCTGTGTAACTGTGTAACTACTGTGTTAACACAACTTTTAACACAGTAGTTACACAGTAGTCACTGATGTTAACATGCCAACCAATTAAAATCCCTACTCCATAAAACACCTCATCTCCCTGGGCTGTTGTTTGTAGCTGGCTGCCTCAAGTCAAACACTTTCCCTGCAAACAAGTTTCCCTGTCATCACCGATCGATAAGGCTGCACCCAACGATTCATCTCATCGTCCACAAAGCGAACACTTTTCACATTAATCGATTGTCCATTAATCATTTAGTCTACAAAATCACATAAATAGCAAATGCCATCACGAGTCCAAAGTGATGTCTTAAACGTCTGACAAGCAGCCAGGAGAGAGCCATCACTACAAAACCGTTCCTTTCCATAATGAACCATGAACAACAATATCAAACTGCCCCGCGCCATTAAGCTGCAAATGTTTGCCATTTCCGCTCGACTGAACGACCAACACAACCCGGCGCTGGTCAAAACGAGGGGATGCTGGACTCATGGACCGCCCTGCTGGGACGGTCGGGTGCTCTCGTGTCATGTGATCCGACCCCAGCGGGTCGCGTTCTGCGCCCACCTGGCCGAGACCACGCCGCCCGCCGCCCCGGAGGAGACGTCGTAGGAGACCATGGTGTTGTCGTCCACCCTCTGGAGGATCTGAGGGAGGAGCGCAAGAGCATGCTCAGCCTGGTCATAGTGTAATAATGTACATTGTTATGCAGTAAGTGACAATAAACTTGATTGATTGATTGATTCATTCATTCATTCATTCATTGGTTGGTCAACACACACACGAGAGGGCGGCTTTGCTTTCCATCAAACACCACACCATCAGAGTGAAGAACCGACCTCTGAGGTCCCTTCCATCAAAGATCTGAGTCTCGGAGGTCCCCTCCATCAAAGATTTGAGTCTCTGAGTTTCTTTCTAGTCAACACCAGAATTCGGACCCTGTGAGGCCCTTTCCATCAAACCAGTCAACGTTTTCGTATTCCGATGGTTGAGGGAAAGGAAAGCAGAGATCTTTACTGTATAGATCTTATTCACCTCGCGGCCATATTGGTAAGTTGACAGGCAAATCAATCTACAATGGATGACCATGGAAACCATGAACTGAAAATTTGCATCATTTTTTTTTTTTGGTTTCGCACTCCCTTCCCACGCCTGGGTGGCATTTAGTCGAGACGAGGCGAATAAGGTCTGATGATCTAAAAGAGGATGGGGAGCGGTTACCTGGCAACCGGACACGGTTTTGTTCCACTGGACCATCTTCTCGGGCTGCAGGATGACCTCCTGGTACACCAGCTCCGGGGTGCACTGCATGAAGGCCTGCGGCAAAAGGGGGACGGCAGGAAAACAAAACCACTGCTATTGGGAGGGCTGGGGTGCCATGGTGAAAGCAACAATCGGGAAACAACCAGACGCTTTGGTTATCACAAAGTCTGAACAAACTGCCCTCTTACAAGCCTCGATGTTCGCACCACATGGCTCCTGGCAAATTGTTATGATAACCTTTCAGGCACCGCATGTGATTTTCACTTTGGAGAAAAGAAAAAAAAAAAAAAAAAACTAAAAACTAAAAACACATGGAGCTCGGTCCGGAAACATTTCCTGTCTCGCGGCCTCTCACACACACACACACACACACACACACACACACACACACACACACACACACACACACACACACACACACACACACACACACACACACACACACACACACACACACACACACACACACACACACACACACACACACACACACACACACACACACACACACACACACACACACACACACACACACACACACACACACACACACACACACGGCGGCGGCGGAACAGACGGGCCAAAGGGACAGTCCAGCAGATGGCGGTGCTGCTGCAACACTTATGGATGCCAGCCGCCATTAAAACCTGCGCACCGAGAGGAGCTTTCTTATTTCATGATCTGTCCAGTTTCCAGCCATTCTTGTAAAAACAAGGGACAGTGGTTGGCCAACAAAAGAAGCCGTGTCCATGTTCTGGCTTCACGTCGCAGCAATAAATGGAGGTGTGATACTGTGGAGGACCCTGTGACCTGACTGCAAGAGGTTGTCTTTCATAGATGGTTCTTCTTCTTGTTTAATTTCTTGTTTTATTCTAAGTGCATTCCTGCTATGAATGATGCTAGGAACCACCTACATATTTTGAATTTGTTATTAATACATCATCGACTAACACAAATTCCTGTGCCTTTTCTCAGATATTGTTAGAGAAAAATGGAAATCTTGTGATGGTTAAGAGAACTAATGGCACGTAGTGGACTTCCTGAAGCAGCCCGGGCAGCGTCTGATGAACCAGACTGTTGGGTCAGCTCCGCAGCTTTATCGTGTAGAGCTCATCTCTGGCGCTCGTGGCAAACAACCGGAGCCAGCCATTGTACGTACCTTCAGGATGAAGGTTTTGCCATGGAAGGGAATTTCCAGCGTGTACACAGAGTCGCCCATTTCCTACACAGAAAGAAACACAGAGGGCATCGTCATCAATAACCCACAGAGGTATCCGTTTCAATTCCCTTCATGCAAAAATCTTCTATGGAAACAGACATGGCATTCATTCAGGGGAGGAAGCGGAGGAGTCGATTACAGTAGAGGACACCGTGACCCCGGTACGCAAATACCAAGATGGCCGCCGCCTCATCTGCCGCCATCTGAAACGTTGGCCAAGACCCGGCGTGAACTCACGTTGTTCTTCTCAAACTTCCAGTTCTCCTCCTGAGCGAGGATCTGCTCCACCACGGACATGGCCTCTCGCCCCTGTCTGACGTACTCCTTCTCCTGGGGGGGGGGGGGGGGGGGGCACGGCCACAATGTCAGCACCAGGTGAGAGAGGCACAGGTTAACAGAGCAGTTTAAAAATACATTGACCTCTGCAAAGGCGCGCGCGCACACACACACACACACACACACACACACACACACACACACACACACACACACACACACACACACACACACACACACACACACACACACACACACACACACACACACACACACACACACACACACACACACACACACACACACACACACCTCGGCTGTGACTGCTCGGCGGCCCAGGCCCTCCTCATCTAGATCCTCTTCAGACCCTGAGGGGGGATACGCAGCGGGTTAGTTTCAAAGTAAAAGCGCCGGGGGGGGAAGAAAAAAAAATACAACAACTTCCGCGGCTGATGTAAGGGCGGCCACCGTGATGCAACTCGGATCCGAACAACACGGACAATGTCAGGCCGACACCGCGAGACAATAAGATGCATTATTAACTCTGACGTTACCTGCCAGGGACTCCGGCGGGGAGTAGAACTGGCCGTCCGACGTGGCTCGCGGGTAGATCATCGGCGCACGCTCGCAGGCCGCGTGCACGGCCGCCAGGTAGGCTGAGGGAACACACAGAACACACCGATCACCACTAACGTTCAGGACCGCCAGGTAGGCTGAGGAACACAGAACACACCGATCACCACTAACGTTCAGGACCGCCAGGTAGGCTGAGGAACACAGAACACACCGATCACCACTAACGTGCATGGCCGCCAGGTAGGCTGAGGAACACAGAACACACCGATCACCACTAACGTTCAGGACCGCCAGGTAGGCTGAGGAACACAGAACACACCGATCACCACTAACTTTCAGGACCGCCAGGTAGGCTGAGGAACACAGAACACACCGATCACCACTAATGTTCATGGCCGCCAGGTAGGCTGAGGAACACAGAACACACCGATCACCACTAATGTTCAGGGCCGCCAGGTAGGCTGAGGAACACAGAACACACCGATCACCACTAACGTTCAGGACCGCCAGGTAGGCTGAGGAACACAGAACACACCGATCACCACTAACTTTCACAGGCGTGAAGAGGAGCGCTCCCCCCCCCCCGGCGTGGATTTCCAGTGCCACTGCAATCACCCGGCAGTCATGGAAGTGGAGAGGATGTGCCACTTGTTTATAGGAGGCCCGTACTGCACCACCCCCAATTGTTACATTGTCGTTGGAGAAGTGTTTTGGACAAACACACACAGCACAATGGCGTTCTGCTATGGAAAAAAAAAAGTAGTAAAAAAAAAACTGTAGGTGGCTTTAGATTAACGTAATGGCTTTAGATTAACGATTAATGTATGGAGCATAAGTAGGACAACAAACACGTGGCTTCATCATAAAAAGTAGCCGACCTATTTTGATTGTATAGAAGAGAGGCAACAGTGTCATGAAAGCCAAAAGATGGGATGGCTTCAAATTGCAAACTGGGCATTAATGTAAGTGCAAATACAAACAATTGGCCGTTCCTTCTGCTTCTTGTCTGTGGTTCCCAACCTTGGGGTCGCGACCCCACTTGACGGTCCCCTGACATGCAAATGAGGTCGCAGGAGAGTGTGTGTACACACCAACACCGTGCACACACCAACACCGTGCACACACCAACACCGTGCACAGACCAACACCGTGCACAGACCAACACCTTGCACACACCAACACCCTGGGCACGCCAACACCCTGCACATCAACATAGTGCACCACACACACACACACACACACACACACACACACACCTCGTGCCGCTGCGGGAAAACACCTCTGGGGAAACACTGAAGGGCATCTTCCGCTCACCCCTCTCGTCGTCCGCCTCCTGCGTGAGCACCTTGAAGTCCAGGAACCAGGTCTCCAGCCAGGCCACCACGAAGGAGGTGATGGGCAGCACGTAGCCAAACGCATTCTGGGACAGCAGCTGTGTGGCGGGGTAAGGGACGCTAGGGTCACAAATTCACACAAGTTCCCCGTGTGCAGCACCAACTCTCCCACTCCTCTCCTTGCCTCACTTCACTACTATCCTTTTGATTGATGGGTAGTAGATGGAAATGTGATTTTGTATGCTTTAAGGGGACTTTTGGGTATTTTAGGTTTGTCTTTTAGCATCTTTAAAAGCGCTATATTAATAACACGTATTCAAAACCACATATATTCGGCATTGCGGAATATTATGTGTGAGCCACCAGTACATCGGGCAGTTTACCGCACGAGTCGGTTTCGAGTGCAGATGGGGCCGAGGAGGAGGAAGTTGGCAGTTAGCGCCACGAGCACATGATGCTGGCGTGACGGACGGACTACTCACATTGGACAGGATCACCTTGACGACGAGGAAGACGCTGGTCACCAGAGTGGTGATCTGCGGAGGACAGAGAGGTGGATCCAGCTTAATCTCCCTCAACCAAAGTTCATGCAACAACATTAATGACCATCATCTGTCCTGAGACTGTTTCACTTCACATTTCACACACACACGCACACGCACACACACACACACACACACACACACACACACACACACACACACACACACACACGCGCACACACGCACACACGCACACACAAATGGAAGGAAAGACTTCTCTTACCGCAATCACCCACCAGTGCCTCAGACGCAGAGCAGCATAGCCCACTAGCAGACACAGGAAGCGAAAGAGGGCGAGGAGCTGTGACAGACCAGAGAAAACAGAACTAGGACATGATTGTGTAGCCCATATTTCATAATACAATTATTACATGGGTAAAGAAATTGCTTGTTCTCTTATTTTAACCCTTCTTTTCAAACACTCAAAAAAACACCCCAATGGCTGTTGTACGCTCTTCCAAAAGCTTAGAGTCCCAATGTCCAAAAGCCTAAAGAAAATGTGAAGCCTCAGCAAGCCTCACATAAGACCCCAAGGCACTACAGCTGAACAAAATAACACATTCTCTGACCATCTTAGAATTTATATTTACTTAATGTATTGTATTTTACATTCCTCCCTTATTCTGTCATCATCTAATGATTGTCCTGTTGATGATTCTGCATGCAATTCCTTCCTAGGTGAAGCACTGAGAGTGGTCTTGTGTGTGAACGGTGCTACAGAAATAAACCCGCCCGGGGCCATGAAAACGCTTGGCCTTAAAAACAACAAGCCATGACACTGCACTGCGGTGCGCTGCGGTGCTGAACTTACAAAGATGTCAAAAAAGGAAGACTTGAAGTTGTAGAGGAGGACCTCGTTCTTCAGGTTTTCCCAGATTGTGCTGGAGATCTGCAAGTCATATGACACAAAAAACACACAAGTCTAACGTTAACCACTGATGAGATGTCACAAACCTCGCCGTCGCTTGTGACACGGCTGCATTAAAAAAACAATGGCCGCGACAAAAACAACAACAACATTTCCCACATGAGTTTTGCTCAATCAAAACCCCCGACGGCGAGAAAAACCCCCCCACCACATTCCAAATCGCCGCGCGGCACGAGCGGACGCAACACTAACGTTGAGCTCAATGATCCACAGGAGGGAGATGAAGAGGAGGTCAAAGGTCACAAAGAGGCAGAAGGTGCGGCGGACGTCGGAGATGAGCCTGCGCTCCCCGGGGGGCGTCAGCAGGTACGGCGAGGGCAGGGACATGGTGGTGGAGTAGGACGCGTTCAGGGAGGCGATGGCGGGGAGGCTGCCCCCCAGCTCCCCATAGTCTCTACCGGGCATTCCTGCGCCGGGACCGGGGGCCCCAACAGGTCAGGGGTCAGATGGCCGCTGATGGCGTCGACCGCTGGCTTTCTGAATCGTGGCGGTAGGAGAAAAAAAAAAAAAAGGGAATGATGGGAACCGAAACATGAATGTTTTGTGCCGCAATGTCACATGGTGAGTAAAACCCCGTAACTGTTGACTCCTGTGGGTTTTTTTTCCAGCCGACACAATAGGGCATTTGAAGAAGTTGGCGGATTGAAGTTGAAGTTACATACTGCGGAGACAATTGAATTCAACGGTAATTCAGTTCAACTTCCATCCTGCTCTGTGTGCATCCTGATCAAATAATTTCTTCATTTAACTCCAAACTAAAACATTGGTTTGTTTGAGGAAGGTTTACATGTCTATCTATCTATCTATCTATCTATCTATCTTTCTATCTATCTATCTATCTATATATCTAGATAATGTTGCGTTGCATTTCGCATGTTATGAAAGATCTTCTGGAATTATCCATAGGGGAAACAGATCTGACAGGAAACAACATTTGACTGTGTTTTAGTATCGGGATATTATACAAGCACAAATGTTAACATCAAATCGAAGAGTATATGAATGTTCTGATGAACTATGTAGATCATGTATATTATCAAAGCAGGGCACACGTCACTCTTCCTCTGCTAAAAACAACCCAAGAAAAGCTCAACAGCAGTAAAGGTAATTGTTCATAAACACTTACAGATACCGCCTGTATAAACCTGGCTAAATACCCATTTGCCACATCAAACACAGTAAAACTGAGTTGCAATGTACGAACAAAAAAAATAATCTCAGGACAATATTTTGGCAATTATGAGACCACCAGGCTAACAAATATTAGCTCGGTTAGCTGACTAACTCTGTACTACCATTTCACAGTAAAAATGCCGTTTACATTTCTCTCCACCTTAATATTTACATACTACAAATGGCATGTCATCCGACAAAGGACGATCTAAAATAATGTGTACAGAGCGGAGATGTTTGTATAGTTCAACTCACTTGATTTAGCGTAACGTCAACATCCCTCGCGTCTTCCGGGGTACATTGTGAAGGAATAATCACTTCCGGCCTATAAATGGGCCGACCCCAAAATGGGCGGGATCTAATGTGTCACTTTTTTTGTAGTGTAGTTTCTGTTCTCTCTTCCAGGGTAGGTATGACTCATTCTTTTAAAAGACGTGATTGGTTGATCCTAAACGCTGGATAAAAATACACTCTTGGTGATACTGGGCATAGAATGGACCGTGAAATCAATAGACCTAATCATAGAATCTAATCTCTATGAAGACTGTGTAATTATGAATAATATTTTACATAAAAAGAACATCTTTGTTAAATAAATAGTAAGCCATAGTTTAAAATTATCCCACAAAATGTGTGAAAACTCAGGTCCACTTGCACAGTACTCACATGCTGATAGTGATATTTATTTGCAAACATTTATTTACCATGCTTGTGATTTTAGCACTTCATGCATTTGGTATTAACAAGGGTAAAATGGCTCAGCTTTCATCAATTTCTGTGATTGCTGGCTAAAAAGCAGTGTTGGGTGGCATTCAAATCTACCGCAAACATGATTCCTGTTGCGTTTAATTAGCTCAATTTGGTGTGTTTGGAGAATATTTCTCCTGCCTCTTCTTTCAGCCGTTTTCTCCTCTGCTTAAGAAACTCTCCTAAGCCTCGTAAAAGTCCTCCTCCCTGCTCTTAGCAGATTTCACCTTAGGAGCTCTCGTAAGAGCTAAGATTCTTTAGGAATACATTTTATCTTTACTTTGAGGGGAAGTTCTAAGAAAATGTCATGATTCTAAGAATTGTCTTAGAATTTGGCCACTGGGAGCAACTCTTTGTGCAAAGAATCTTCAGTAATACGGGCCCCAGTTGTTATTTTATTTTTTACAGACAAGTTTGATACATGTTTTAATGCGCAGTAGAACTTTATGTCGTGCAAATGTTATACCTTTAATTGATAGACCATAAAGCCTAAACCATAAAGTTTTTTTAAAAAGTTTAAATTTGGCCTTATTTGAATACACCCAAGGGAAAATTAGTTAATCACTGGTAATAAATATATGATAAATGATAAATATAAATATATATAAATGTAAATTTGGATAAACACATATAAACAACTCTCTCATGAGATATAGTTTTGTGTAGTTTTCTTAGTATGAAATTAAATATTACCAAATCAACTTGGGGCAAAATTCTATGTATCCCAATTCAGCCCTAATGTACATGATGTCAATAACAATAGCATGCTAAATTGTTTGTTTATTTTTGAGAAAATTATATGAAAATAATGAAGAAAAATCAAATGTTTGCAATGAAAGTCTGCAGCAATACTCAGACACACGAATAGCAATAAACCTACATTAGTCTTAAAATGTCAAATTAAAGAGGAACAAGGACATTGTTTATTTAATAATTGTGTTAAAACGACATAACAATGAGGAAAGGAAATAGAAAAAAAAAGTTCAAATAAAGACAAATAAGCACAGAGTTAATTCATGTTTTGACACGCTTGTCACCAGACCGTACGAGAGGGAAATGGAGAGAGAGTTCAAAGTGAGAGGTGCACGTTGAGCCATGCCGTGCCCGAGTAGACGACCGCGGCCCCGCGTGTCATCCACGCGCGCCGCGGTCTCGAGCTGAAGTTACCGGAAATGACGGAAATTAAAAATAAAAATAAAATAAAAAAGTTCCATTATTTTTAATTACCGCTACATTTTCACAAGAAAAACAGAAAACCCAGCTGTCAACTTTCTACATTCAACAATCTATCGTATGTACATTTTGAGGGAGACAGAGATAGATTCAGAACGTATATAGAGAGAAACGATAACATGTTTTGCGCTGGCTCTATCGTGCTCTAATGCCAGTTGTACAGCAACGAAGGGCCTGCTAATCAGAGCAGGGTGTTAAAGGGATATTCCGCCATTTTTGGAAATAAGCTCATTTTCCACCTTCCCTCGAGCAAAACAATCGATCTTTACCCTTTTCCCGTTCATCCAGCCGTTCTGTGAGTCTGGGGGTACAACTTTTAGCTGTAGCTTAGCATAGATCATTGAATCGGATTAGACCATTAGCATCTCGCACGTTTAAAAGTGACTACGATTTCCGGAATTTTTCCATTTAAAACTTGTCTCTTCTCAAGTTTGAAAGTGCAATAAGACCAACGGAAAATGAAACGTGGCGATTTTCTAGGCTGATTTTACCCGGAACTATATTCTCTTTCTGGCGTAATAATCAAGGAAAGTTGCAAAGGTACCATGGGCGTAGTGATATGACGCAGCGCCTCAATAGTCCCTGTAGGCTTCTTCCGGCAATACAACCACGTGATTACCGGGACTATACTTTGAGGCGCGTCATATCACTGCGCCCATGGTACCTTTGCAACTTTCCTTGATTATTACGCCAGAAAGAGAATATAGTTCCGGGTAAAATCGGCCTAGAAAATCGCCACGTTTCATTTTCCGTTGGTCTTATTGCACTTTCAAACTTGAGAAGAGACAAGTTTTAAATGGAAAAATTCGGAAATCGTAGTCACTTTTAAGCGGGCGAGATGCTAATGGTCTAATCCGATTCAATGATCTATGCTAAGCTACAGCTAAAAGTTGTACCCCAGACTCACAGAACGGCTGGATGAACGGGAAAAGGGTAAAGATCGATTGTTTTGCTTGAGGGAAGGTGGAAAATGAGCTTATTTCCAAAAATGGCGGAATATCCCTTTAAAGACAAACAGGACATCACCTACACATTCTAGTTGGAAACAGGGTATTACATTAGAAAAATAGCTCTTACAATACAATAGATGGCTAACACACAGCCTGAATAAAATGTATTCGTTATCACTCATTGGCATTCGACATATTGTTAAGAAATGTTTAATTTGTTAACTTTTGTTGAAACCCTCTCGTTTCTCGGGATGAGGAGTCAATTTGGGGAATCTTGCAAAAGAGGTAGCCAGTTTTTGACTTTTGAGATGTATTCACATAATACCAAAATAAATGGAACAAAAGTATTTCAATCTATGTATGCTACAGGACACTCACTCATCGACATACATTTTCAGACGCATACGGATATCACGGCTCAGTGACGTATCCCACTAAACCCAATCTATTACAGCCCCCTCCAACCTGAGCAGTGGCCAAGGAAACCGCAGAGCCCATCTTCTACCACTAGATGTCAGAACACGCACGGCGTTCATTCCTGGGCCCGCAACACGTGAACGAGGCCTACCTAACGTAACGTTATTATGCAAATCAGTTGATCTAGGACAGCGTCCAACACGCAGAGTGCGACACACAAGACACAATTTTCAAGCGCTATTACACTCAGATTTTTTTTTTTTAAACTTCTCTGCATGTGAGTCCATTTATCCTCGGTGTGTTATCTTCCTATAAAGGGCACATTGAACACACTGTCCAGAAATAGTGAGGACATGGGACTAGAGATATGAAACAGAGAACTTGTGTTCCAGTTAAAAGGGAGGCATCATGTTGGTCATATTGACCTTGGCTCCATCAACTGCAACAGAGACCAGGGCAAATGGGCAGCCAGGGTGGTGGTGTGTTGGTAAGGGTTGGGGCATTGGGGTGGGGGGGGTAGTCTGTAGTCTGCTCTGCATAGTGTTGAGTGTTGAACGATCATTCTTCACCTTTGCATTAAACTCTGTATATATGCACGCACGCGCACACACGCACACACACACACACACACACACACAACACACACACACACACACACACACACACACTCTCTCTGTCTCTGTCCCAAAATCCCATCCTGCTTCAACCTCTTCTTTGTCTCTCCCTCTCTCTCTCTCTCTCTCTCTCTCTCTCTCTCTCTCTCTCTCTCTCTCTCTCTCTCTCCGCTCTCTCCCTCCCTTTCACTCTGTCTCTCTCTCTCTCTCTTGCTCTCTCCCTTTCACTCTCTCTCTCTGTCTCTGTCTCTCTTTCTCTCTCTCTCTCCAAATTAATTGGTGCTCAGCCATTTTACGTGTATTTTCACTCTTGTTTGTCCTTCCGCGGTCTGCACCGCGTGCACGCACTCCCCTCCACAAGCCAGGCATGCACACAACAGCGTATCGTTTATCATCAGCTCCCCTTTTGTTTGACTTTAGAGTAGTTTAGTTTCCCTCACAGAACAGGCGCATTCTCCTCCCATCCGCTCCCTCTCATTGGTCAATCACTTTCGCCACGCCGGTTACATCGCCCGGCTGTTCTCCTCCGCTGCCCGCACGCCGTCTTCACGTTTACCCACGGCGGCGCCCTTCTCCTCCTCCGTGTCTTCTCCTCCTCCTCCTCCTCCTCTTCGTCTTCCTCCGCTTGGATCTCCCTGCTGATGTCCGTCACTCTGGAAACCTCCTCTGATTGGTCGCTGAACATCACTTGGTGACCTGGGATAGGGCGGGACCTTGAGGTTATCGCGTGCAGTGTGATGTGTCGCAACTCACGAGCATCAGGTGTAGAATTCCAGTGCGATCTAAAGGGTGAGTTCACTTTTCTCACTAAAAGGTTGCTGTCGTTGTTCAATGGGGGAAGTCTGCTGCTCCTTTGGCTAGCAACGCGATTTCGTTTTTTTTCTATGGCTGTGCACTGTAGCTCGAGCAAGCAGGGGGGTTTGACGACGTTTGACAACAGCCCTGGCATTCGCCCTGACGGAACCTGCTCCTATCCATTCTACAGCCCTCGCTCGGATCGCACTTGAGATTATTTGTTGTAATGGGGATTTACTGAACCTTTAGTGTCGCTTACTTAGAATGAATGCATTGAATTGTGTTCTAACATTACATTATGGCTTCAGCTGATTTTGTTAGATTCACATTTTCTGTTCGGGCCAACCGGGCCTTTCCCCATATGCTAACTTGTCTGTTATGTTAAGACATTGACGACTGAGCATGATGTGAGTTTGCTCTTTACGTTGATGTGTCGCGTGTCCGTTCTCTTGAAGGGCCCGCCGGCACTGCAAGGAGCCGCATTGTGAAACCAGACGCAGGAAACGGTGGCAGGCTCTTCCAGATGTGACTCATGACCGCGACGTTGATGGACAGATTTCACAATGAAAATAAAAATAACACGCCGACTCTTCCACGGGCCTTACAACAGCCAACGCTTTTGTTCTCCACCATGTTATGTCTTTTTTTTGTTTTTTTTTTGTTTCTCGAACACAATCAATGGGTTTCACAGCTAAAACAACAATAATAACATCTGCAGCGCTGCTCGCTGCAGGAGGAGGATGAGTAACACACACGGCGAGGCTGTTGTGTGGGTCTTCACAGACAGTCCCCACTCGGGCGTCACAGACATCCACACGGGGCAGAAGGGAGTCGGGGGGGGGCTTATGTGGGGGCCCGGTTTACCTGCTGATGACAGATTTGGGGGCGAGAGATAGAGAGGGACAGCCTCTGGCTGACGTACGGTGGCTGGCTGGCTTCCTCTCAAAAAGACTTTTGGCTGAGCTTCTTTGGCCTCGTACATCACAAGCCTATTTCAGAGTTGTTCCTATTCTCCTAGCAGCAGCCTGGGTTTTTTTTTGTTTTGTTTTTTTCCGGGAGGTGTACAGCGCATTGCAACAATGTGATAGAAGACGTTTAAAGATGTTTTTTTTTTTTTATGCGTGACCTCGCTTTCTGCCTTGTGTTGAGTGCGCCGCCATATCTGATAGCGTTTCTCGGAGCAGCAAAGTGTTTTTTACGTCGTCTGCGGATGTCGGCCATTTTCATGCATCGACATCAAGAACTTTGCCCGAATGGATTTACGATGCGTTTTCACAACACAAACAGCGACACAACAGATTCTGGGGTGGGCTCTCAACGTGTTGTTGTTGTCGTTGTCGCTGCGTGCGTCCGGTCCGGCCCCATGCACTGCACGGACCACCGCGTGGAGACTTGTTGGGCTCTATTGCCGTGACTGCAGGCTCTTGGTGCCCCTATGTGTGGATGATGCGTGTTGCCAGTGTACACAGCCCTCTCGGCCCGGACATCGCGCACTCCCTGGGAGTTCCAGTGTTTCTGCTGTTTTGTCTTAGAGCCTCTGCCTCACCAGCAGCCTTGGTGAGAGGGGA
>JAXIVH010000032.1:3156127-3207448 GCA_036785325.1 Urophycis tenuis
GTACGTGTGGCTAACCGCGCCCCCCCCCCCCCCACACACACACACACAGTCAGGTTTTCATCTCACTCATACTGTGCCCATGCTAGAGGGCAGGTGAGCCACCCACTGGCTCCACTTGGGGGGAGGGGGGGGAGAGAGAGAGAGAGAGCGAGAGAGAGATCCCTCACTCCGAGGGCTCAGCTGGGCTAGTGTCTGCCTGCTGGACCGGGGGGGGATGCAGGGGAGGGGAGGGTGGTAAAGTGTCTCTTTACACGTGCCAAGAGAGAGAGCGAGTGAGCGAGAGAGCAAAAGGGAGGGAGAGAGAGAGAGGACTGGACCAGGTCTCTATGAGGGCCAATCCTGGAGCAACGTGCACCAGCACTCTCTCTCGCTCACAGAGCCTCACTCCATTTTATCCTTTTTGTTTTTTTTGGGTGGGGGGGGGGGGGGGGGGGGGGGGGGTTGTGCTTTTCATCTCAGTCTGGATTCTCAGACAGGATTTGCAAGGAATAATTCAGTTATTATAAGATGAATAAGTTGCATGCGAGATATTAAGGTATTATGGTATTAAGCTTTGCAGAAATAAAAGTGCTTTTCATTTTTGGATAGCTAAATCTTTTCTGAAGATACAATAGAAAATTTAAGTTAGTTAGTAGTAGTGAGGCTCTCCTCATTTCAGACATAATATTTGCAGGAGTACAATGACCTCAAAAAATGATATCAGTCAAGCAGGTGCCTCTTTTAAAGCCTGGCCATTTTCTGTTGACTTGAATTGCACGTTCATATGCAGGCTGACTGGCAGAAGCTCAACATTTAGCCTACTCTTGCTTCTTAATTATCAGCATAGTGATGATGTACTGGTGTATTGGTTTGCTGAAAAATTAGCATATACGATTAATCATGTATTTAAAAAAAAAAAAAAAAAAAAAAAACCAAATATAGACGGGAGTATGAAGTCATATCGCCTTGAAAACATACAAGGTAGACTTGACTTGTAGTCCTGTTTGCGTAAATACGTGGCGGTGCGCCGTCTAGTGGTGAGTCCGAGTCATAGCCAGAGACGACGTCTCGAACCAAGAACAACAATGCGGGACAGACACATGGACTGGTCACATGTAGTCCTTTAATAAACTAAACCGGGAGAAAAAAAAACACGGAATACAAATGTCCTTTTATACAGCCACATGAACCTCCATCACATTTCACCTCCCCGTTTCACAAAGCAAAACATACAAAACTGAATCGTGGACCAGTTCTTTTTTTTTTTTTTAGGCGCATTGTATTTTCATTGTCGTTTTTTGTTTGTTTTTTAGAAAATAATTACACAAAAAGCTTTTGCTGCTCAGATAGGCAGGGAGGCAACGGGCATACAAGTAAGACAAGGCTATCAGAGCCCATCTGGAGAAGCTTCAATGGTTTATGCATGTGTGTGTGTGTGTGTGTGTGTGTGTGTGTGTGTGTGTGTGTGTGTGTGTGTGTGTGTGTGTGTGTGTGTGTGTGTGTGTGCGCGTCTATGTGCGTGTGCATGTGTGTGCGGTGTGTGTGTGTGTGTTCCACAGCAGTCAATCTTTACACGGTGATGTAATCCATGTTGCAATCCTCCGCTTGTAAGTAGGACAGAGAGTGAGTGACGGTACCATACGTTGATGTGTAAGTCATGTGCCTGTGATGGAGTTATTAACAGCCTTTGAAGAAAAGAAACACAAAATAACAAAAAATACAAAAAAACGACACACTTCTGACGTCAGACGTCCCGCACGCCACCGAGGGCCGGAATATTTCCATCGACGTTGCCCCCCCCCCCCCCTCGTCGGCTGTGATCATTCAGGGGTCGCGAAGGTCAAAAGATGAGGCACAAGGTTTAAAAGTCGGGGAAGGGGCGGCGGGGATGGGGGGGGGGGTGCGCTAGCCGTCGAGCTAAGCTAAGCTAACCGAAAAAGAAAAAGAACAAAAAACGTTGCTGGTCCCTCGCTCCAGTGTTGTACGTCACGCCGCCGCCGCTCGCCATGTCAGACCTCTTACAAAATGATAGTCGCGGGGGCGGACTCGCCGGGGCCCCGGGGGTCAGGGGTCAGGGGTCAGGGGGTCGGGGGGGTATCTTTCAAGTAGCGCGCCGCCGTGGTCTCCTGGTGAGGGCGGTTGAGCACGGTGGCAGCAGCGCGGTCGGCCATGACGGGAGGCAACGCTGAAGGCGTGAGGGAGGAGCTAAAGGAACGGAAACCCAACTGGAGATATTTGGTGCGGCAATGTCGAAACTTTCCAGTGTTCACCTTTTAGTTCACTCGTTTGTTCGTTCGCCCACTCGTTTGTTTGCTTGTTCACTCACTCGTTCGTTCATTCATTCACTCACTCACTCTCGTTCGTTCGTTCATTCCTTCGTCTGTGGCCCTTAAAGGACAAGGAAGAGAGAAAGTGGCTTCAAGTGTCAAGTGTCCCCCCCACCCCTTAGCGTCAGCCTCACCCAAACCTTACCCGTCCAAGGTGCTCAAATCTCGTGACCTCAAGGTCACATTCACGCTGACCATTCACCCCTAACCAATCACAATCAAACAATCGCCTCACTAACCATTCACGTCTGACCAATCCCATCTGGGAACCATTCACGTCTCCAGCCAATCACATCCAGAGCCGTCATCTGGACTCCTCCGGCACGCCACGGCATCCCTAGCAAGCGGCGCCCTCTCGCCTGTTCGTACGTACACGCACACCCTGTCGAGTCCCAAACGAAGGCGCTTCCCTCCGCCCAACACCCCCCGCAGGGAGGAGGCCCAACACCCCCCACCCTGCCCACCGGCGGCTCTCCTAAGGCACCCGGGCTCAGCGGGCGGCGCTGTGGGTGAAGCGCAGGTCCTGGTCCTTGGGGAACTGAGCCACCACGGGGACCCCCCGCCCCGCCGGGGCCTCCTTGGTGGCGGTGGCGGCGGCGACGGGGGCGGGGGCGGGGTCCGGCTCTGTGGCGCCGCCGCGCCGGGGGCCTGGGCGGCGGTCGCCCTGCGCCACCGCCTCCGCGTCCTCCTCGGGAGAGGAGGACGGCGGCGACGACGACGAAGACGACGAAGAGGAGGGGTCCCGGTTGGAGATGAGCTGCAGCAGGGCGGCGGCCACCGCCGGCCGGATGTCCTGGCTGTGGGGCGGGGCGGAGGAGGAGGAGGAGGAGGAGGGGGGCGGGGGCGGAGGAGGAGGAGGAGGCGGCGGCGGCTGGGCGGAGGAGGGGGGCGGCGGCCGGGCGGAGGAGGAGGTGGAGGAGGAAGAGGAAGAGGGGGGAGGCCCGGGCGGAGAGGGCGGGCGATGGAGCTCCAGGGACTGAGCGGTCTTGGTGGGCGCGGGGGCCTTCCTCTTCGGCGCCGCTCCGTCTGAATGGGGTGAAGCGAGAGAGGAGACAATGGGTGAGGGGGGCACACAATGGGACACGGCGCCCCGCGTGACGGCCATCATAACCACGGCGGTGTGAATCACCGGGATACGCACGCAGACCACGACGGCTGCAGCAGTCGTTTTAAAGGGCATGTTGAAAAAGGAAGAGTGACGCAAATTAAATCAGTTTCCTCTGATACTTATCCCCCTCCCCCCGCGATATGGAGTGTGACAAGTGCAAGAGCTGCACCTGTAGCTGAACTGTATAATTTCTTCACTTTGGTCATTACTTTCATGTTTACGCCTCACCGTGTGTACATTGGGGGTTACTTTGATAACAAATGCATCATCTCATTGCATTTGTGTATGTTGTAGGGCAAGGATGCTCACCATCTTTGGGAGGGAAATAAAGTGCAACAGAGAGAGCCATCGACGTAAAATGAATACAAATAATACTATGTTTAATACACATCGCTATAGATATATATATACATGTAAAAGGGGAATCGCTAATAGCATCAGGGTTGTCTGAAAGTAGCCGCTTACTTGACACCGCTACGGAACCAAAGCTAAGGGAGCCATCGACAGGAGGACGCCATGGTTACACAACTATGACCGTTTCCATGGAAACAGGACCAAACTTCCCCAGAGACAAACTGCCAACTGTTTTTTTTTTTTTTTCATGAGTTTACATTTGTGTGAACAGTAAAAGAAAAAGGAAGAAAAAAAAAAAAAGAAAAACCAAAAATGTGTGACAAACCAAAGTTAAAAGTAAACACATGCAGGTGAAGTCTAAAGATTCAAATTCATTTATTTTCACTTGATAATTTATTAGACTTTTCTTCATAAAAAGACGACGGACATTACAGACGGTTTTGAATGCAACAGAAGTTTCCAGGGGAGAATCCATGACACTGACTGACTGAGTGAAATGAAGTGAGGAGAGAAAGTGAGGCGTGGGGTGAGGTGGGGGTGGGGGTGGAGAGATATACAGAACCAAAGATGGTGAGAAATTAAACAGGCACAGGTGACAGACACTGGGGGGGCTGGGGTGGGGGACCATACCACACGCCTTCACCGCCTAGCTTCCTTACGGAGCGGACTGCTGCTTTCACTTTCTATTGCCCTTTATCTGGTTCGCCCAACGCCTTCGCCCAACGCCTCCGCCCTGCCACGCTCAACGCCCTGCTCCCTCCGTCACCGCTCTGCCCCCGCCCCCCGATCGGGAGCTGTCCTTGTGCGCAAAGCCTTTATTTAGTTCCAGCGGCCGTGTGTGTGTGCGTGTGGGTGTGTCTGTGTGTGTCTGTGTGTGCGTGTGTGTGTGTGTGTGCATGTGTGTGTCTGTCGTGGGGGGGGGGGGTGTCAACATTCAAAGAAGACCAAAACGTTACTTTTCTCAGAAAAAAAAAAAAAACACGCGGGGGTTTTGCGTTCTAGGTTTGGTCGACAGCGGCGAGGGGGGGGGGGGCAGGTCTTAACTAAAATCTAAAAATGGATTCCAAAATGCAGTAGTGGCAATCAGAGTAAAAAGAAGGAAAAAAAAAAAAAGAAAAAAAAAGATTTTATTATTTAGAATTTCCGACGGTAGTTTAAGGACCCCGATTAGTTTTAAGGGAGGTACGCGGGCGCGGTCGACACCACTGCTTTCCTGGCGGTGAGCCTCGCTTCCTCTACACCGTCAGGCGCCCCTTCACTCACTTCCGTCTCCCTTTCCTGTCACAGCGTGCTCCTTTGTCCCGACCCTCTATATACTAAACCCAGACTTGCCCTTGCGCTCGGCGGCGGAGGCGGAGGCGCCGCGCGTTAGGGCTTCCGATTGGACGCCGTTGCTGCTCTCATCGCCCTGCTCCGCCCCCTCGCCCTGCGGCTTCATGATCTGGCCCAGGATGAGGGCCAGCAGGTTGGCCTGCTCCTCCTGGCTGAGCGAGGGCTCCCCGGGGGCCGGGGACAGCTCCTGGGGCTCCGGGGGATGGTGGGGCCTGGAGGGTGGTGGTTGTTGTTGTTGCTGTGGCGGCGGCGGCAGCGGTGGAGGCGGCGGGGCCTGGTCCTCTGGCACCCCCTGCTGGTGAGACGCCTCGGTGAGGGCGGTGAGCGACTGGCTGAGGCTGTCGGGGTTGGAGATGTTGAGGAGCTGGGCCACCTGCGGCAGGCTGAGGTCCGTCTGGCCCTGCAGGAGGTTCAGCAGCACGGCCAGCTCCGTCTGATTCAGCTGCTCCGCTGCCACCCCCAGGCCTGGAGGACACACACACACACACACACAGAGCCATTACGCTCACACCGCGATTCATGCACGTCGATGCATCTTATTCATAAAACGGGCTAATCGCTAGAGATGAATCGGTCTGTTGGCTAATTTTCCATAAATCAATTATTATTGACAAATAATATTATAAGCTTATTTTCACTTACAACAGCCCTGCTAATACTAAAACAACCCTAAAAAATGTGAAAGTTAGAAAGTCAGTTTTGGTCAGAATCAGAAAAGACATCCGACCACTCTTGACATTACATGTTGACCCGAGTGCTCCGCTGGCGTGTGGTTACCTGACAGCTCATTGGCCGTGACGGCGGAGGAGGGCGGTCTTCCGGGGGGAGGGGGCGGGGCTCCGGCGGGACTTGATTGCGGCCGGCTGTTTTCGGTGCTGGACGACACCGCGGGGTCCTTGCGGGACACTTTGGGCGCGGGCACGTCCTCGGGCTGCCCGCTCTGACGCGCTCGCCGCCGCTTCTTGCTCCAGAGCTCGTGGCAGTCCTGGTGGTGAGGCAGGCTAAGGGCCGGGGGGGGAAGGACAATAATGATGGAGGCGTGCACCTTGTTGTTAAAAGGGTCGTAAAAGGCTAAGCAAGCCCCGCCCCCCCCCCCTGCTTTAGCGGGATAACCTCCGCCTGGGGGGGGGGGGTTCGGAAATACTATTTGAGCAGTTGTTGCAGCTGTTAAGGTTTTAGAAAAAAGCTGACATATTGGATTCCATAGGAACCGGGGGGGGAGTGAGGTCAAACCCCACGCCACACTCGCTTGAGTTTGCAACAAATAACTACTCTGGAAAAGTGCTTTTAGACAGAAGTAGCAGACTTGTTTTCAGCTGAATACATTTTAAACATTTTAGTCAAAAATAAACAATGTTCACCAACATGGTGAGAGAACCAAACAGAACGGTCATGTTGGGGTTCACTTACCCCTCAATTCAAAAGGGGGTATCAACAATACATGTTGCCATGAATTTGGCTGACTGGCAAAAGTATCCAAGTATTTTTTTTTTTTTAACCATACTCAAAATGCAATGACTGTTGTCCGAAAGAATGTCGGGGACCAAAAACAGAAGAGATCTTAACATCAGAACGAGTGTGTGGTCCAAGCTGGACTCCCATCCAGGGAACTCCCGACTGCCCCGGGCTGGGCGTTGCCACGGTAGCCCCGTTGCCGCGGCGGTACTCACTCGGGCGGCGGCATCCTGCTGGGCTCCACGTCACACAGGAAGTCGCTGTTGAGCGCCTGCTCCGACGTGCACCTGCGCGCCGGGTCCAGGGTCAGCATGCGGTCCAGCAGGTCCAGGGCCTGGCTGGGCAGGCTGGGGAGGGACACGGTGCACATTGTTCACCACGCTTTGCATTCATTATGCAGAGGGGCCCTTTGCGGGCAAACGTGCAATACAAAATGCCCAGCGAGCAAGGAGCTACAGAAATACAACTTGAGGTGAAAAAAATGTAAGAAATCTAGAGGTAAGCTTTAAAAACTTTAAAAAAAAAAGAACAGAATTTGAGAAAAGAGTTGGTCTGGCAAACCAGACCAACTCTTTCTCAAATTCAGTTTTTTTTCAAATTCTGTTCCAGACCAACTCTTTCTCAAATTTTCTCAAATAGGTTAATTCTTGACATCGCCCGTGTCCAGTTGTAAGTCAGCCATGGTTTCTGTTCAGCCCGCCCCCTCTCCCGGTGTAGCCGCCCTCAGGGACGGGGCAGTGGGCGAGCCAGGGACAGCCACTCCAAACAGGATTAGCAGCTCCCATAGCGGTGTGGTGGTTTGTCCAACACAAGCACACGCTCCAAAATCATCTTTAAAAAATAAATAAAATAAAAAACACACACACCCTCCTACACTTACCCTCGGGACTTACTGAAATGTTGTCCTGCACCCAGAATTAATAAATGATCACACTGCCCGAAACGCAGCGACCATCTTTGTAAAAAATCACTCACTGCGCCGCAGTCTCCGAGACCGTGAGCATGTGCAGTGGAACAGAATTAAAACTTGAGGATTTGGTGATTTGCAGGCTTTGCTGTCGAAGGCTGCCGAGCAAGGGGAGTTCATATGCACTTTGGGGCAGCCGCGGCCTACTGGTTAGGGCTTCGGACTTGTAACCGGAGGGTTGCCGGTTCGAACCCTGACCAGTACGAACGGCTGAAGTGCCCTTGAGCAAGGCACCTAACCCCTCACTGCTTCCCGAGCGCCGCTGTGGCAGGCAGCTCACTGCATCGGGTTTAGTGTGTGCTTCACCTCACTGTGTGCCTCACCATCACTGTGTTCTGAGTGTTTCACTCATTCACGATTGAGTTAAATGCAGAGACCAAATTTCCCTCACGGGATCAAATGAGTAATTTTTCTTCTTCACTGACTTTGGGTCGGAACAAAATAAAAGACTGGGCTATGGGAGCTGCTGAACTCTTTCACTTGGACACGTCGAGAGGGGGTGAGGTTGGCGTGAATCATGGCTGACTAGCATCTCGACACGTCACCAATTAACCTGGAGTCTCAACAAACAGATGGAACAAACAGAACAGGTGATTCCGAGGGGACTACGTACAAGGCAAACTCCTCGCGCAGGCGTCGGCGGTACTGTTTCTTGGGCTTCATGGTGTTGAACAGGGGAAGTTTGATGACGTCGGGCCACGCCGCCGGACAGGGGCTCCCACACAGGCGGCTGTGGACGGAGCAGACAGGGATCAGACCACAGACACCATCAGACCACAGACACGGTCAGACCAGACAGGGATCAGACCACAGACACCATCAGACCACAGACACCATCAGACCACAGACACGGTCAGACCAGACAGGGATCAGACCACAGACACCGTCAGACCAGACAGGGATCAGACCACAGACACCGTCAGACCACAGACACCGTCAGACCAGACAGGGATCAGACCACAGACACCATCAGACAACAGACACCATCAGACCACAGACACGGTCAGACCAGACAGGGATCAGACCACAGACACAGTAAGACTACAGACAGGGATCAGACCACAGACACCGTCAGACCAGACAGGGATCAGAACACAGACACAGGACAGACCACAGACACAGTCAGACCACAGACACGGTCAGACCACAGACACGCGACAGCAGTTACCAAACATGACCATTCTAATGCATGTGGGTTGTCAAAGCATGGGGCTGTGGTCAGGCCGACCACGGACCACTTATTCCGGGACGAGAACCGCTGCGTGTGCCGGCGGGGAACATCACCTGATGAGCTCCAGCTGCAGCAGCTCCTGGTTGGCCTGGAAAATGGGCTTCTTAGTGAAGAGCTCTCCTAATATGCACCTGAGACGGGAACACGGGGAGAACAACAGGTACAGTCAGAGGGGCTTAGCAGACAGGCCTGGCTCACTGTTCTGAAGCTGTGTGTAAACACGCACATCTGGCCTTTCAATAATACATTCAGGGGTCCACATGTGGGGGATTAACTGAAATAAGAGCAGCTCTGCACATTTTGTCTAGGCCGGGGACGCATCTTTCGCAAATCGCCTACTTTTGAATTTGGTGTTGAATCGGTTCAGATGGATAGGGTGGTTAAGAGCCGGCGAGGACTCAACATCCCCCCCAGTGGAGAAAGTGAAATGTTTACTGGACGGCTCAGGATTTACTCCAACTTAAAAGAGGAACAATATAGAAGATTTGCTCTTGTTCTGCTCTACAGCTCTCCCTGTTGCTTCTCTGCCCTCCCAACATCAGCCAGCCAACAGCAGGGAGGATGAGAGGCACTGAGATACAGGACTGTCACACCCCATCATTTCACATCTATACTAAATATTGAACCGCTCAAAGTGCCTTAGATGATCTTCTCCCTTCACAATTCCCTTCCTTATCCCTCAACCCATTATATTTCTCCGATGGTCCGTGACGCTGTCATTCAGAGCGTGACTGACACAGGCCTTGCACCTGACTATTAACTCCCCGCTCCCCATAGGAATTTATCACATTCACTTTGTTGTAGAACTCCAGACCGCTTAGAAGAAATGCGGAAGACGTACAAAGGAGGCATTAATTTATCTAGTGCATTTATTTGTGACCACACTCTGCATGTCCTTAAAGACGAGGGGGGGGGGGGGTGGGTGATGAAGAACAGAATGGCTCACAGCAATATGATCGATGACAGCATGAAGCAGCATTAACAAACGGTCCTTGGAATCCATGCTTTGGAAAGCTATGTGGTGAAGGCTTTCACGATGGGCCTTTTGCACACAGATCTCTTTAGATAACTAAGCGACGGCTTTGATATCCAAGCTATGGTAGCCAATGTAACAAAAAAAAGAAAACAAAAAAAAGAGGGCCAAATTAACTAGCGGCCCACTGTGGGTTGCACCGCCATTTTTTTTTTCTCGTCCCACAATTGGCTCCTGTGGTCGGTGCAATTTAATGTCAACCGAAAAACCGTCGACGTGCCCGGCGCTCCGGTCCAGCCCGGGTGCGAGACTGCCGTATTCCTGCCACGGCGGCGGTTCGGTGGGAGCGGCGGGGGAAAAAAAAACAAAAAAAAAACGCTCGGCTCTTTGCCTTTCTCGTACTTCATACTCCTCGACGCCAGCGACCGAACCACCCGGCGCTTTGCTCGCGACGAGAGTTAATCTCCCTGACAGGCAGGAAGCCACGACGTGGAGACGAGTCGAGACCTCGTGGAAGAGGCAGATGGTATCGTATACGAATAGAAACGGCCTCAGCGTCGCTCCCGTCTGGAGCGACACGCACGCGCGTGCGTTCAGGAGTTGAAACATACGGACGTGCGTTTCACCAAGCGAAGCCACTGGTCAAAAATGGCTTCACACCAAAAAAAAGGACCCCTTGTGGCTCGCAATGAAAGACAAAACATTACAAGATGGCCCAAATCCGTAGCACTGTGTGTGTGTGTGTGTGTGTGTGTGTGTGTGTGTGTGTGTGCGTGTCGGCCATCTTGGAAAGGGTCCTACTCACCCACAGCTCCAGACGTCGATGGCGGGAGAGTACCTCTCTTCCCCCAGGAGAAGCTCCGGGGGGCGGTACCATAGTGTGATCACTTTGTTAGTGTACGGGCGACTGGGGAGAGGGGGAGAGAGGGAGGGGGGGAGGGGGGAGAGAGGAGGGGAGGAAGGGAGGGAGGGAGAGAGCCACAGTTACACACACACAAACAAAAACGTGATGTGGAGATACAGCTTCATGGGGACGTGGTCACCTCTGGACAGGATCAAAAGAGGCGGGGCATAACTCTACATGGTATCAACGGGACTCCAGTCTCATGTCAATGCACGCATCCTTGATCCGCGCAAGACAAGACACTGGCTTGTCCGAATGGAGGTAGCTGATGTCAACCCCACTTGGGACGAATGCACCAACAATGTTGCTAGCTTCATCCGCATGTACTGGCTGTGGGCTCAGTAACAACGTGACTGCACCTTATATATATATATATATATTTTTTAAATATATTTTCTATCTTGCACTACAATTTATTTTTATCTATAAATTTTTTTATATTGCATTTTAATCTTTAATTCTTTGTATTTTTACTGTGTCTAATGCTGCTGCTACACTGTAATTTCCCAGCCTGGATTCAATAAAGTAAAGCTATCTATCTATCCATCTGGAGAGATATCCTTCGCAGCTTATCCAACATCTTAAAGAGGAATCTCGACGGGGAACTGCTGGTCGCTCGGTTTGGCATAAATACGACCCAAGACCCCGCAAACGGCCGCCACAGTGCGATGGGACTGCACGCCTTTGTGTGTTTTATTAGTCTTAAATCCCATCTAATGGGATTCTTTAATGTCATGTTCAGATCTTGCTTACATCATGTCTCATGTCTTTTGTGTTTAACCCTCACCCGAGTCGCTTCCCTGGCATGTGCCAGCATACGCGGCAAAATGTAAGACTCAGGATTCAGATGTGACCGCTGATGGAGAGGAGGCTCCACTTGGGCCACATTGACCGAGCGCGGCGTGCGCCTCGCTCTTGGCCAGACGCACAGTCTCGCTCGGAACGGAAAGATGCCGCCCCGCCCACACTTAGCCAGTGGCCTTCAGATAAAATGTCCGGCCCGATGGCGAGGAGACGTTTCCCATACCAGAGTCTCTGGGGGTGGCGTTCTGTTAGGTCTGGTGGAACTGTCTGACACACTCGCCATGCCGACAGACAAATGGCACGGCGTTGACATGCATTCTACCTCTGTCCGTGACAAGAAAAATAACACCAGTTCATGGGAATAGCTCCCGTCTTTAGTTTCATTTCTTATTTTTCCCCAAATACCGTGCCTTCCACTGATTCTAGGTAATCAGACGTAATGAGACGTTTTATATTATTACTGTCAACATTGTCAATGTTTTTTATTTTGGCATGATATCACATCGGTGGACATATGACAATGGGGAATGTACCCGCTGAGTCATGGGTTGAAAATCTGGACTGATTGTGGTTCATATCTCAACTTGAATGCACTTTGTTGTTTGTTTTTTACAAATGTTAAGATGGTACTAAAATCAGGCCTGTATAGCTTGCATTCAAGCATTCTGGCTTGCCTTGTGAAAAAGATAGCAAACGCCTGAACAGCCACAGTGCCCTGGTCTGAAATGAATGTCTACCAGAAGCTGGAGCCTGAAGTATTTATTCTAATTGTGGGCGGGGACTGGCTCAAACCTGTACGGTTTTCCTTTGAGACATGAATGCCCCCCATTGGCCAAATAAAAAAAACACTTTGTTCACAGAAGAGGAATGTGAACCCCTACATGTTAGCTCCCTCTAGTGGCAACAGCAGGGACATGCTAAAGTTTCAAACTCAAGCAATGGAGGGCCGGCGTCCCTGCATGTTTTTAGATGTTTCTCTACTCCAACACACCTGATTCTCATGAATGGATGGTTATCAGGCGACTACAGAGCATGATGATCAGCTGATCATTAGAATCAGGAGTGTTGGAGGAGAGAAACATCTAAAACATGCAGGGACACCATGGTTTGAGTTTGACACCACTGTGCTAAACGCTTAGCACCAGAGCACTCTTGCGTGCGCTCCACACTTTGACAGAAGAACTCAAAGCATGAAAACAATTGTGCTGCGCAACGGACAACCTTTAGCACTGCAAAGAAAAAGTTTGTAGGACACAAATAGTAATCTTACCTTTCCTCTGAATTGTAGAGCCGGGCGAGTCCAAAGTCAGCTAGCTTGATCTGACCGCTGCACAGAGGAAAGGCCAGAGAAACAGACCCAAGAAATGAAGAAACTGCTCAACAAAAACACACGAGGCGGCATTTGGAAACGGTTACACACCGATGGAGCCTTTGGACAGAGCTGTCATCGCAACACAAGGGGTGTAGCTCAGTGGAAGTAGCTCAGTGAGATAGAGCGGGTGGTCCACTAACCGTAACCTCCACATGTCAAACCCCACAAACGTACTGATTGTAAGTCGCTTTGGACACAAGCGTCTGCTAAATGGCCCCTTTACCCTTTAACACAAACGGGAGCATCTCTCGGAGTACCAGAATAGCAGTGGTTTTGTTTCATGTACCCGGGAGGGCACATGGTCCACGGCTAATGGGCCTAATGGAAGAACCACTCGTCTGGACAGATTTGTCCTTGCAAATTGTTCATGCGAGTCTCTAAAGAGCACGTATTCACCGAAAGCCTTGATTTTAAATTTTGTGTTGGGTCTGCACAAAGTCTATGAGTGGTGTAGACTTGTGGTACAAGTCACGTACGATTGGTCAAAGCAATTCTTTTTTACGAATATAACATCTTCCTAGTTTGGCCAAACAATTCATATTCCATGACTTTCGCGTATGCCTGTGTATAAATAAAAAATAAACTTGTCCTTTTTATAATGATGTCAATACTGTACTGTTTCACAGTTGTATAATTACAATAGTATTAACAATTAAATAACAATTAAACAATCATAATCAACAGTATTTATTAGAATAAGTGCAACATGCTTTTGTTGCGGAGGCTTGAGAACCACTGACTAGGCCTTGTAATCGCTGTGTGGACGTTGGCTGGTAACCACACTGATGTGCCATTGAGTCATTATGAACCTGTTCTTTAATAAAGGATTCTATGTTCAAGACTGTAGCGACACGGCTGGCTGGGTGACGGATATGTCAATGATACGGAGCTGTAGCTGTGTGTAGGTGTGCTTTGTGTAGGTGTGCTCTGTGTCTTTCTCTACTTTCACACCATAGGACTTCAGTATAAAACTCAACTCTCAGCCTCAGAATAAATGGGGCATAACTCCTCCTTACACAGCGTTTAGGGACATAAATGACGCCAATTCACAATTCTCACGAACATGCGTTCACTTACGAACAGGTGGAATTCATCGTGTCTAAAAATAATTTAGCAAACATTTGCCTAATCTGAAATCGCCCACTTGTACGAGTTACACGCACGCACGCACAAAAGGGAAATCAAGTCAAGAGAAAAGTGCACAAATATTCTCGCATGGGGCCCAATGTGTGAGCTCTTCACTAGCACACAAAGTGCCTGGACTGGGTTGCACCAGCAACGCAACTTCATTACCAAATCAGTGTGTAGAGTCCCTCCATTAGAATTCTCTGGTTAAGTTTCAAACCACAAGTTCACTAAATTCGGTTGCACCACCAACAGGCGAGTAACGTAGTAACTCCTGCAAACTTTGCAATGTGTAACTGAACTCCTGTGTTGCCTGCAGCTTCGGCGTTCAGAAGTGAAACCGGGCCACACCGGCGCAGTATCTGGGCGTGGAGACGGGCTGCCTCGGCTGGGTTCTGCGTGCTGCAGAACCCGGCGCCACGGTGCGGGCCACCCTCCGCCACCATTTTGTATCACCATTTTGGATCCGTTTTGTTGCTGCCAACTGCCACTGCCGTTTGCACTGGCTCAGTGGTGGGTGCAAATATTGAGTAACTACAAACGTTCCGTAACAAAAGGATTTTGAGGGCCACAGCCCATTTTGGTAAAGTGACGTGTAAACTCTTAGTGCGACTTAAGCAATAAAAAGAATATAGACTGATGCAAAGCTGGTGCAATCTGCTCCAAGCACAGAAAGGTAGGCACACATACTCTCTGTGAAAAGGGTGCATTGTTACAGAGTAGCTATGGCCATACATTTGACATAGCTGTACATTTCCACTACTCATATACATAAGTATATATACATAAGTAATAAGTATATACATAAGTAGTCATTGATTTTTGTTGTACATGTTGCATATTCTTGTTTAATTAATTTTCTGTTATTACTGTACTGCACTGTATGCTGTGACGCCCAAAAGCCTGGAATCGATCAAGTAAAGCTTAAGTCATCATGGCCTATATTTGCAACATACAAAAGAGATCCAGCATGACCACGGCTCTAAATGTGTGGTCCACCCAAGTCGTGCGTGCGTGCGTGCGTGCGTGCATGTGTGTGTGTTGGCCCGTTCATACCTGTTGTTCAGCAGGATGTTGGAGCACTTGATGTCCCGGTGCAGGAAGTTCTTCTTGTGGCAGTAGTCGAGGCCTTCCATCAGCTGTCGCATGAAACTGCGTACGTGTTCCTGGGAGAACTGGACCAGGCCCGACTCCAGCAGGCCCATCAGGTCATGGTCCATGTACTCAAACACCAGGTAGAAGGCACCTGGGGGACACAGGGAGTTGGGGGGGGTCACTCACAGCGCTGAAGTGACGCGTTGGAGGGTGGATTATGATTACTGTATCGAGACGGGATGCAAATATTTACATGTTTGTTTTTTTTCTATTTGCGTATATTAGCAAATGAGTAATTAAGTTTGTCTTGGCCGCATGTCAGAAACAAAATGACTGAAGCCAACACTGGCTTCTGATGGCAACTTGTGACAGTCATTTTCTCATTACATGGCACTTGAATGTTCACGGCTAGAGACTTCACACTATACTCAAACATGAACCATAAGATGGTTATTAACATGGTTATTGACAGCTGCAGCTCAAGTCACAAACGTCCACAACCTGAGCCTCATGACAGGGAAGGAGTTTACCTTTGTCCTTCTTGAAGTCGAGCGCATCCTGCTTGTCAGTGACGATCTCCTTCATGTTGACCACACTGCGATGGTTCAGCTGCCTCAGGATCTTGATCTCTCTGATGGCCGTGATGGGGAAGCCCTCCTTTTCATTGTCCAAGCGCACTTTCTTCAGGGCCACCAGCTCCCCTGAGGGCACATTGAAGGGATGATTAAACACACAAACAGGAGAGGCGGTAAGAGGGTGTGGGTTACAAAAAAGTGCCAACTTCTAGGTATGAAGAAGCATGAAGAATTCATGTCCACACAAGCCAGGGGATTTGTGTGTTTAATGGGTTTAATTACAGAATGCTGTTTATGGAATGTGATGGTCTTGTGGTGGTGATGTTTAAAGACGGGGCCAGGTGTCTCACCAGTGTCTTTGTCCTTGGCCTTGTACACCTGGCCGTAGGTCCCCTCCCCGATGATGCCGATTATGTCAAACTTGTCAACACAGCGCTTGCCCCAGTCACTCTGGGTCTGTTTCCGCTCACCGTAGCGCGGGCAGCAAAACCTGGGCAGAGGAAACACAAAGTGTCTGTCAGGGCAGAACGGATGTGGCCACTGTCGTGTGATGTCTCGAGCGCAAGGCCAAAAAAGGGACAAACTTTGGTCTCTTCTTGAGGGTCATCTCGGGGAGCAGGGGCGCCTGGCGGATGGGGGACTGAGGCGGGGAGTGGTGGCCGCCAGGCAGGGTGGGGGGCAGGGGCAGGTCGATCAGCGACGGCCTGCTGCGCACCTCCTTCTCCTTCCTATGCGTCCTCTGAGGAGGGGTGGACTTCTTTGGACTGAACACACAAATGGGATTGGGTTCAAAAAGAGACGGCGCCGCGGACGGCTTGCATAGAAGAAACATGGGGGGGGGGGCGGCGGGGTCTCACCTGTCCTGAGCGTCTCCCAGCAGCATAGGCGGCAGCGGCAGGAGGGGCAGCGTGGAGGTCTTGTGTAGTGGGGTGGGCCGCATGGGGCTGCGGGCCGCCGGGGACTTGGGCTGAGGGACGGCCAGGGGTGGCTGGACACTGGCCTCAGGCTTCTGTGACGGCGTCTGCGGCGGCGGAGGAGGCGGGGCGGCCGGGCCTACCGTGGCGCCGGCCGGGGCGTGGAGAGAAGGCTGTGGAAGAGGGCACGCTGGGGAAGAGGAGGATGAATCCAGCGGTGCCGGGGTTGCGTCTACCGCCGGCTCCTCCACGTCAGGAGTGGCGCCCTGGGCCGCCGTGGCCGCCACTGACGGCGTTGGCGGCTGCGGCGCGGGTTCGGCCGGCACAGAGTCCTTTGAGGCCTGCGCCGCCTCGCTCTTCGCAGCAGCAGCGGCAGCGGCAGCAGCAGACCGCGCCGAGGCCGGCGTGGGTCTGTGGACCGGGGGCGGCGAGGGAGCCCCGCTGGCGGCGCGGGCGGCGGCGGCGGCCTGCTGGCGCTCCTTCTTCCTGCGGCTCAGCTCGGCGCCCAGGCTGGAGTTGAGCGGCAGGCGGGAGGAGGGAGGGGAGCGGCTGGGGGGCCGGCTGCTGTGGGAGCCGCCGCCGCCCCCCCCTCCACCGCCGCCTCCGGTGACCGAAGACGAGTGGCGCTTGTTGCTGCGGGGCCGGGAGGAGGAGCGCCGCGAGGAGTACTGCGGCGGGGAGCGGCTCCTGGAGTGCCCGGGGCGCCTGTGGCAGGGGAGGGGGGGGGGGGGGACGCGCTGCGTTATTCAACAAGGCCGGCTGATGTGGGACGTGCTTCACCCCGCGGCAAGGCCAACCACTTCCCAAGTTCAACACACCCAAAACAAAACATGTATGAAAAGGCCGATCTGATTTAGGCCAAACGGTTTCCTTTAATGCGTGTGCTTATGAGGCTCTAACGCCATCATCATCGCTTAATGTGGGCACTTAAGAAGAGATTATGACGTGCCACGTTCAAAACCAAATCACACAGGAGGGTTGTGGTCACACTCACCGGGACATGGGGCTGGTGCTGGAGGACCTTCGGGTCCCATAGGGGCTGTTGGAGCGTCTCCGCGAGTAGGGGCTGCTGTCCCTCTCGTAGCTGGACGAGCGGTGTCTGCTGCCGTAGGGGCTGTCCGACCTCTGCCTGCTGCGCCGCCCCGTCTCCCGGTAGGGGCTGGGGCTCTGGGCCGCCCTGCGCCTGGGGTAGCCGTCCTCGCTGCCGTGCTGCCCATACCCGACGCCCAGGGGGCTCTCGGTGCCGGCCCCCCCCCTCCTGGGACTGGGGGACTGAGCCGAGCTGGCGCCCTTGCGGCGGGGTGGGCTGCTGGCCCTGCTGGAAGACTTGCCCTTGGGGCTGGACTTATGGCTCTTGGAGGTCTTCCGCTGGCTCTTGTCGGTCCTGCTCCTCTGGGAGGAGCCGTGGCTGCCCTCCGTCCGGCTCTCCTTCCGCTGCTGTCTGTCCTTGCGGGACTTCCCTGAGCGGCTGCTCTCCTTGCTGCGGGACGAGGAAGCGGAGGAGGTAGTGCTCCCCACGCTGGCTGCCGGCTGGCCGAGGGAGGAGAGCGTCAGCTCGCCACGCTTGCTCACCACGGAGTCCACGTCGGGCTGTTCCTGGCGCCTGGATGAAGAGGCTATAGATGCGGGGCCAGCAGTGGCCACTTTCTCCTTGCTTTTTCCCGAACTGCCCTTCTCACGGTCCTTGGTGCTCTTTTTCTTGGCGCCCTGTTCCGCGTCCCCAGAGTCTCTAACTTTGCTGGGGTCTTTGGGCTTTTTGCGCGTATGTTTGTGCGCCTTGTTCTCCCTTCCCCCAGTAGCAGCGCCGGCGTCTTCTCTGTCGTACTCATTGGAGGGTTCTAATCGGCCCTTGTTACTGCGATCTGATGGTTTAGCTGTCGGTGGGTCCGAAAACGTGTCCGAATCTGAACTAATATCATCGTACTCCACAAGAGGCTTCACAGCATTGACAGTAGGAGGCGCGGTAACGCTATGAGTAGACAGTTTAGGGCCCAGGTCCAAAGAGTCGCGACCATGTTTCGTCGATTTGTGCCGTTTTCGCTTCGCAGAGTTGGTAGACATTGACGACTTTGATTGAATCTTACCGTCTTTGCTCGTCATGTTTCCAGCAGACATGTGAGGCGGGACTTGGGTCTGCGGTGGCCCACTACTGCTGCCACTGGCAGTTGGAGGCTGCACGGCAGCGCTAATGCTAGACTCAGGCTTCCTCTTGGTCCCATGGTGTCGGTCCGACCCAGGCATTCCTCACGTCGGCAACGGTACCTTTTCTGCGCGTGGGCCCCGGTGGCCCAGGCGGTACATTCACAGGTTAACAGTATTCCCAAATGCCAAAAAACTGTTGCAAACAAGGAAACAAATGAAATGGAAAATAAACAAACCAGGCCTTTCCTCTCCGGTCTTCAATGCCACTTCATTCCAATAAGGTCGATAACATATTTACAGTCAGAAAATGTAAAAGGTAGTTACCCAGTGGGATAGGAACGTTGCTTTGGCTTTGTCAGTAGACAAAATAGAAAAAATCCAGACCAGGAATCGAGAGCATTGTGGTTTACTCCGGTTCAATTTTGGTAGCCTGCTAGCTAGCGTTGAGCAGCTAGCATGCTGATTGGTGAAAAAACGAAAAATACCCCTTTGTAAAAGCTGTCCTTGTCCGGTGCCAAGTTTAGTAATGTGTATTTATTCCACAGAATTGCAGCTTTAAGAGTTTAGAAACAGCAATGAACGTCATTTAAGGCGCTCTTGTTTCTCGATCAAAATGAAAACTTGACCCGGTTGGTACTGTTTACATGTTCCCTTTAATATATTTTTATCTCCTATAAATTCAGTATTTATCTGAAATTATAGGATATTCGTGTGCAGTAAATGTTCCAGTTTATTATCAATGGCTCTGGGAATCAACCAGGCCTATATTTAGGGCGATGCCAGTGGATTTAATAACATCCACAGCCCTATCTGAAGGAGACTGCAAACGCCATTGTGGCTCCCGTGACTAGCAGGTTTTCCTTACGGTAGTCGACACCGGAAATGTAGGACGCTGTCAATCTTCGACGTAACTAAGCAACCTCCTATCACGACACATCACCCGCCTTCTGTTGTAGACCGCCTTCGGAGCAGTTATCTGCTCTGCACGTTCTCGCTCACTTTACGATCTGACACATCACTTTTTAAACTCTGTGAACCCATTGAACGATACCTCGACATTTGTGGAAAGGTTTAAATTATAATATTTTATATAAATCAACAGATGCCTTTCGAGAACAAGAAACGGTATACAGGAACGGGTTTTGCGTTGCATTGTATTATAGAGCCTATCCAGTATTCACATAATAAATGTCTTATAACAAATGTCTTATTATCACTAATGAATAATATGTACAAAGGATACACGATATTAACCCACTGATACAAGGAGTTTTTAGACCTGTATTAGAACGTATGGCTTACAAAATGCTGGGGCTCGGTAAAATAGACTGATGTGGTCCATTTTTATACACACCTTTAGACCTTTTACTTTTTAAAAATTCCCCTTTAAGAATCAAGACCACCATATGAATTGCACATCTTAGGCCTATCACCAGTCAAACAGAAACAGCTAATTACCAATGTTTCATGCTATAAGCCACATGAATCTAAAACGTATCGAGGTTTAATAAAGGGGTTATAGTAAAATATGAACCTTCTTGTTTACAAGCATGGTTTCCCGCTGTGCTGACGTAAAATGACGAGCAGTCTTTATTTGTTACTATTGGCTCCGTATACGCGCTTAGGGCGGGGTCAACTACAAACAGGAAGTGCCTGCAACAAAGTAATATTGTAACTAACTTTGGGGTACATAATCTTTAGAACATTGTTTCGGCTAATTGATTGCCCGGTCATTTTGTGTAATCGGCTCAGTTATCATCAGTATCATCAATTATCATTATGGCCAATAGTCAAAGCCATTGTAATCTGAGAAAACACTGTAGGCCTGGCCATATGAAAATGTAATAACAAACTCATTTAGTTAGGGCTTTGGCCGTGAGCTCAATGTCCTCGACACAAATTACACGAATCTTCACAAACAATACATAAGTGCAAAAAGTGTTTAGTTTAGGCACCTCAGGAAATTGCTAACTACGTCATACTTAAGGCCTACCGGAATAACCCGTATATTTTAACCAATTGCATGTTAACATAACATTTGCTTAAAAAATAATCTTGTTTGAATAAATCCACAATGCATCCATCCCATGACCAACAAGGAATGTACAAAATGTTTTGGTTTTTTTTAGATTCGCAACGAATCTCTTCCTGAAAACTTACCAAAAATACATTAATCGGCACATTAACACATATATATATTATATTGTGAGTTAGTTTATAATGAATGTGGATCTACAATTTGATGTTTTTATTGGGTCATTGTGTGGACATCCTTAAGGGGGAGGTGGTGAGGGAGAAAGTGAGACGATAAGAGAACAGGCTTGTCGGCTGTTGCATTATGTCCAAAAATGGCTCTTGCATTTGTGAAACCGGACGAATAACAGACAATTTGCCGTTCGAGCTACCAAGAGGACGGTAGCATGATAGCTCCAGAAGACAAGTCGCCAAAAAAGAGGCAATATTCTCAAACTACATCGCGTATTATATCAAATTAGTTAACCCCTGATCGAGTCGGTTAACCCACCGTCCGAGATGGGGAAGGAGGCGAATGGTGTTTCACGGAGCCGGTTTGAGGTAAGTGAGAATAAAGCGATAACCTGTTCGATAATAACATCCTGATGTCTTCGTTGAGGTTGTTATTGACTTTAGATAAAGGCCCACGGGATGCCTGCCGCTGTATTTATTGGAAACTGCGCTTATGGGCTAACTGATGGGGCTTCCGCAGTCAATGTTTGGAATGAGGAAAAAATGCTGTTGTTGCTTTGATGAAATGGCCACATCTAGCATTAATTTCGTTTTAAATCATACGTTCTTTCTGTAAGACTGTCACGCCGTTCCGCCTTTTAGATGACACATTTTAAAGGTCCACCAGTGTTTTCTTTGTGCAGTCACAACAAAGACAACGAGGTTGGGGCTAGCACGCCGCTCGTAGACGTTGACGTTTTCCTGTGAAACATTCAATTCACTGGTTGACTTTCTGAATAATTGGTAGCTAGTAAATAATCGACTGAAAATCAACCGGATTTGAGCCTTGTGTCTTTTGGAAGTGTGTGATTAGCGGGCTGTTGTTGAAGCTATCGATGCGGCCGTGTGGGGGGCCTTCTGACTGACATAAGGACCCTGGTCGGCCACCATAGACAGACGAGGCTCTCTGCAGATCAATTGTGAACCCACCGAGTTGGCCTATATAACATATTTATTATTATTTACGTATTGGAATTGTACGTAGCATACAATATATTGTCGGCTCGACTACATTGGCAGCGCACATTCACTATGTTATACACATGGGGATGCTAAACGACATAGCATTGGCCTGGTACCACCATAACCCAGTGTTGTTGTTTTTAATCCCGTGCTAGGGTGGGATTTGTGTGGTTTTATTTATTTTGAACGGTGCAACAGCTGACTACACGGAGGGCTCAGGCCGTAGCCCACCTTCTGGTCTGACAGCTGGGGGCGACGTGACGGGCGTACGTCGAGTATGGGCCAATAAAAAATGGGTTTAACAGTCTGGAAAAGTTGACTTATGTCACATTATTTGGTTATTTGGCTTGGCCGAGCGTCAGATAACGAAATGTAAGTCTTGTCCATAATTTGATGAAAATCAAATTCTGTGGCAACCAAAATTTCACCATGGCATTTTTGCACCTTTTTTTTTTCGTTTAATGTGTTGATTTATTGTCCCCAAAATGTCGTCTGCAATGCGCCTGTGTGAGGGATTACAATACCGACAGTATTTGCCCGTTGGCGTACACTCACTGCGTCGTTTTTTTTCGGCCGTGGCCGATGATAATTTTACTGCTGGCCAATGCCTTTAGTCGAGCGGTCAGAGTATATTTGCCCTAAATATCCTTCCCTTCCAACTCCTTCAAAACGTTTCACTTCTGCAGCCCCTGCATGCCGTCTCCAGCGTTTAGAGACTAGCCTTTGACCCAGAACTCACTGGGGTTTTTAGTTCCAGTCATTCATTTCCAGGCACTAAGTTTGTTTGTTTGTTTGTGTGTGTGTGTGGACTGAGTGAGGGCTATGGAAGCTTTTCAAGTTGCAAACACACATTTTTGTATGTTGTATGTATTTTAAGCACAATCAATACTCAAGGGACATACGAGTTGCTATTTTCCTTTTCTTTGAATATTGGTTCTAAGCAGACTTGTCAGCCCGATTTGTTTTGTTTTATTTAAACTACTTTTGTGTGTGTGTGTGTGTGTGTGTGTGTGTGTTAAGAAGAGCACACTTTTTTTTCTTTTCTTTTTTAGACAAATTTGCTGGGTGTTATGTACACGTTTGCTGCCATTGTTGAAAAATCCCAGATTTATTTGGTAGACAAGTGGGTAATGGGTAAAATGCATCCACATCCACATAGATGACATGAATGTAGATGCCATCACAGTCTTGCTGTAACAAACAGACATTCCCATCAGGGCTTTTCCGGCCCTCCGCGCCCTTTCTGTGTTTGTTTCCTTGACATTGAACCCATGTCAGCTGATTGCGGTTGTTTGTGCCTACGTAGTGGGACTGCCCTTGGGC
The DNA here is from genome assembly GCA_036785325.1 of Urophycis tenuis. Classification (NCBI taxonomy): domain Eukaryota; kingdom Metazoa; phylum Chordata; class Actinopteri; order Gadiformes; family Phycidae; genus Urophycis; species Urophycis tenuis. The sequence continues at coordinate 3,179,315 of JAXIVH010000032.1, forward strand.
TTGGGAATCACAGTGGACATGTTAAACTCCAGCTGTTCTGGAGGAGGGGTGGTGGGGGTTACAGAACCCAGCCCTGTACTGACACCTTGTTCCTCCTGTGCTGTCTCCAGATGTTCTCAAACAGCGACGAAGCAGTCATCAATAAGAAGCTGCCCAAGGAGCTGTTGCTACGGTGAGGGAACACACGCAAGCACACGCAAGCACGCACACACACACACACACACACAACCATGCCCGCGACCATGCCCACCACTGTATCTGTAATTAAAAACAGATGGTTGGAGCTGTAAAACATTCAGATCGATTCAAGGGGCAGAGGCAGGAGCCTCTGAGCAAACTCAAAATGGAGGCCATAACTCAAGACTGGTCTCCTTGCCAACCAAGTGGCCTGATCCTCGTCTACTGACTCTGCAGAATGCTGAGGCCCGGTTTACAAGGAGGACCTGTTGGTCAAACCAGCACATAGGACTTGTTTCACCCTCGACTCAGCCTTTAATCTAAGTATATGTGCGTAGTGCTTTGTGGGTCTGTTTTTTTTAGAAACAGATGTGGTCCACCTCACCTTTTTGAGATCCACAGAGCCGGCTCACTGAGAAGGGTAAACCTCCGCAGGCCGGTCAACAACGGCAATGTGGCCATGTTTGCTCTCACCGGCGTGTGTGTGTACAGAAGCTCTGTTCAGCAGCAGCAACAGCGGTGGTGGGCGAAGGCAGAGCCCTGGTGCAAAAGGAGGATTTCTGGCAGTGCAGTACTGCGATTCTAACCCCGCCCACCCACCCCCACCCCACCCCCACTTCTGTCTTCCAGGATCTTCTCCTTTCTTGATGTGGTGACACTCTGTCGCTGTGCCCAGGTCTCACGGGTGAGTCTGTGTTCTTGAGATTTGAGTGGAAACTTTGATAGATGAAATTATTAAACCCCCCCCCCCCCATCTACCATCACCTCCTCAATTTGTTCCTTCCCTCAGTCCTGGAACGTTCTTGCCTTGGATGGCAGCAATTGGCAAAGGATTGACCTCTTTGACTTCCAGAGGGACATTGAGGTGAGTAACGCCACCATGGCCACACTTTAACCCGCTGGCTGGCTTCTGACTCGTGCACCTCTCCCGTCAACCTCTGTCACGGTCAAACATTCCCTCGTGCACGCCGGGTGACCTAAGAGGGGCCGCGTCCCCTGAGCAAGTGCTGTGTTCTTCAAACGCAGGGCCGGGTGGTGGAGAACATCTCGAAGCGATGCGGAGGTTTCCTTCGGAAGCTGAGCCTGCGAGGGTGCCTGGGCGTGGGAGACGGCGCCTTAAGGTGAGGCTGCGAGGAGCGAGAGCGGTACGGGAACGCCCTGAGCCTCCTTAACCGGGACCCTTCAAAAGACATAATGATACGAAAGACCCCTGAGAAGACATCTTGTGATACAAAAGACATTTGCTTTTGTATCACGAGACGGACATCAAATAGTTTTCCCCTTCACGTATTCTGTAGTTCTGGAGGGTCTTTTTTTTTTTTTTTTTTTTGCATCCAACCGCTGCAAACCGCAAACAGGTGGTCATGGCCGCGCAGGTATTACAAACAAATCAGGGTCCTGAGGCCTGGAGTGGAGTCGAGGTGGAGTCAAGCGGTTGCGACAGCGGCTTGCATGTAAATCCCTTGCTGTGCAGGTTTTGCATGCTGGAGGTTTCGTAACATACACGTAGCCGTTTAATCTTTTTAACGGTTTAGTGAGGCTCTACGCTAGGGGGAGGCGCCGTGGGTCGGACCCAAATGGTGCCGTCAATTAACGAGGAAGAGTAATGCAGCTTTTCTGGAAATATGGCAAACGTGTTGGCGCTGCATAACAATGGCAGGGACCACATTTGGGCTATTATTAATCCACGTTCCCACTTTGTTGCCACAGAGCGGATTTGTATACGAGAGCCCACCACCAACGGCCAGATTTGTACAATTGCAGCTTTAAAAACAGCTGTGTGTTTGTTTGCTTAAATGTTTTTTTCTGGGTTCCACAGGACTTTCTCCCAGAACTGCAGAAACATTGAGCTGCTGAGTCTTAACGGCTGCACCAAAATCTCAGACAGGTTTGTTCCTCTGTGGGTTCATATGGCCAACGCATACTTTAAAGCACTGATCTGGTGAGCTTCAACTGATCTGGTGAGCCCTGTGTGTGTTTCTTCTCATGCAGCACGTGTAACAGCCTCAGTAAGTTCTGCCCCAAGCTGAAGCACCTGGACCTCACCTCCTGCACCTCCATCACCAACCTGTCACTCAAAGCTCTCAGGTGGGTCTGATTGACTCACAACCTTACCTTAAGTCTAAATGTGTTGGATTGAGCTCCTCCCAGTTAGTTGGTGGGAGACTATCAGGATTCCAAAAGCTCAATAGCAGCGTTCTGTCCACTGTGTGACGCAAGCTAGCGTAGCTCGGCTGGCTTAATGGTGTGAGTGGGAGAGGTGTTTGGAGTGCTAATGGTAAGGTCCTTGTAAACAAAGAGAGTAAGTGCGGCACGGACAGAATTTTGTATTTGTACATTATAACAGTTATAGGATGTGAATTGTTTTGATAACATGATGGAAATCACTGTCGATCAGCACTGACTACAGATGGGTTCAAGTTACGTTAAGCTAGGAGCCGGGTTGAAATGTTGCACACTGCTACTTCAGTGTCATGTATTCTAAAATGACTTGCTGCAGGAAAGTGTCTGCTCACTGACCAGTACTGATTAATACTCTTTAATGCCAGCGACTCCTCCCTACACAGCATGAGGTGTGACGTGTGATGAGTGAAGTGAAGTGCAGATCGACCGATAACTCAGGGGCTGACGAGAAACTACTGTGACAAGCGTCTCTCTCTCTCTCTCTCTCTGTGCTGACCGCCTCGGACCCGCTGTCTTTTCCCCCTAGCGAGGGGTGTCCCCTGCTGGAGCAGCTCAACATCTCCTGGTGCGACCAGGTGACCAAGGATGGAGTCCAGGCGCTGGTTCGATGCTGCCCCGGGCTCAAAGGCCTGTTCCTCAAAGGATGTACACAGGTACACTCCCCCTCTCGCCGGATGGTTGTGTGTGATGAGTCACGATGTGTCAGACCGGTGCTTTCAATGGTGACCACGTTGCGGGAGCCCGTGAATGGATGAATGAATGACTGACTGTTGTTGTGCTTCGAACGTGGATGCCCACCACCTCCCTTGGCACCTCATTTATCACACAGGTGGTGTGATAAATGCATCGACACCTAAGTGGGTGTCGGTTCATTCTTCTGGCTCCTGAATGACAACATGTATCGACGGGGGCATCTCAGAGGTCATGGGCTGGGCAGCCAATTCCTGGTCTATTTTGATGTTGTGATCAACAGTGGATTTATGTCTATACATTTAAAGCTGTTGTATACAGAGTTGTAAAGGAAGATTTACAACAAAATCACCCCCATCCTTACTTTCTCCACCAATCAGGACAAGATATTTTCACCCAACGATCGGTGAACAGATGCCCTGATTGGTCAGAAATGAGCAGGGTGCGGTCTAGAAACTAGAAACGGATATCCCCACACAGAGCATTTCAATCCCCGATGGCCGACGGATGACCATTGCACTTTGAACAAATTCTGTTCATTTTCTGGCTCTTAAACCTTCCCGACGGCACCCCTTTTCAAGTCATCCATCTTTCCACGGTTGTCCACCCTCCCCACAGCTAGAAGATGAGGCGCTGAAGCACATCGGGGGCCACTGTCCAGAGCTGGTCACCCTCAACCTGCAGACCTGCTTGGTGAGTAGTACCCCCGGCGAACACCAGGAGACCCATGATTATCCACTGCATGTTCTGACCACTCCTACCTCCACTCTCTATTGCTTAGTGGTTTCCACCACAGCGTGACTCCATGTTTTAAATGTCCCTCCCGCGCCCCCTCGTGACATTAGCCAGAGATGTTTTGAAATGGGCTAGCTTCTCTCTCAAAGCTGTTTTTTTTTTTTTTAAGGACTTTGGACATTTTGAGGAGGATAAATCTTGAGGCACTGTTTATTTGAACTGGCTCTTGGAGGTGGGCGGTTGCGGGGGTGGGTGTCAGTGGTGTACGGGGATGGTGTAGATTGGTGGGCCCACCTAGTGTGAGCCACCTTGCACATCAACACATTTAATTGTGGAGGAGGAGGTAGCAACTGTAATAACTTACATTGCTGCCATTGTGTGAAACCCAATCAACACTTTTATTTTTTTTCCCATTGTTTTCCCACTCTCTGGGCCCCCTTTTATATTGATACAGTAACATTGTTTGTTTGTTTTAACATTTGTTTATGTATTGTTTACAAGATATCGTTTACAATGTTCTACTGATTTAAGACATTGAGGCTCCTATTGGGGTAGTGGGAGTTTTTAAATAGTTGAATGCAATTTTCCAATATAATATATAATCGGTGTAGTTGTGCAACCAATGACTGCTGAAGGAGTGATGGAGTGAAGGAGTGTTTTGACTGCAAACTTAAATAAAAACACTTTCCTCCTTCCCCCCTCATCCCTTCAGTTCTTGCCAGACCCCCCCGTAGTTTGCCACCTCATCAGTCTTGTTTCCGTTATCATCTTTTAAAGTCAGACTTGAAGACGGGCTGTTGCGATTATTTTTGATATTCCCTGCGATAACCTGACATATCTCTTTGAACCCTCCACCCCCCTCCACCACTACCACCCTCCACCCCCCTCCACCACCACATTCCACCACCACCCTCCACCACCACCACCCTCCACCCCCCACCTCCACCACCCCACCTCCTCCACCACCCCACCTCCTCCACTACCCCACCTCCACCACCACCACACCTCCACCACCACCACCCCACCACCACCACCCTCCACCACAACCCCACCACCACCACACCTCCACCCCACCACCCCACCACCACCCCACCTCCACCACCCCACCTCCACCGAGCAGCAGATCACCGACGAGGGTCTCATCACAATCTGCCGCGGCTGCCACCGCCTCCAGTCGCTGTGCGTGTCCGGCTGCGCCAACATCACTGACGCCATCCTCCACGCGCTGGGCCAGAATTGCCCGCGTCTCAGGTGAGCCCGGCTCGCTCATCCCACACCCTGCTCCGGTTACAGCACGCCTATTGTTCAGGAAGCCGTTTAGCATTACCCCCCATTGTAGACAATTAGTCTCAAGCCCCCCCCCCCACCCACCCCCCCAGGGCCAAAAGCAATGTGACCACATGAGTGAACTAGTTTAGGTTTAAAAAGACACGGTATGTTTTTGAAGCCGTGAGTGAGTGCAGGGGGGGGGGGGCAGCGGTGGCGTGTCAACATCGGAGCGCTGCTTTGAGACGTCGAATAGACGGAGCCTTCGCTAAATGTAAAAAAGAAAAAAAGAAATGCAAAGCGCACAGCCCGGAACAAATGCAATTTCACGTTTCTTTGTGTTTCCGTGTGAATGGGTTTTATTTGGGTGCCGCTGCTAATGTGAGGAAATATGTTCTTTGGGGTTTAATGGAAAAGCCCGGCCCGGCGGTGGGTAATTAAGCAAGTCAATGAAGGGCGACCGATGGGGGGGCTGGATGTGCACCCTGGCGGGAGATCTCACTCTTCTACCTTTTTTCGGATCAGGGAAAAAAGCGAGGCCTATTGGTGGCAAACGACAATAGATTATTAGTTGTTCGGCACCTCAGCATTCAGGGTGCAATGCAGCTGCAAAGATTCAGCACCGCAAATCCAAACATTTGTACCGCATTCGGCAGCAGCCAGGCTTTACTGACCCTGTCGGTGAATCCCATCCCATCCCAATGGATTATTATTATTATTATTATTATTATAGATTGATCATCTAAAATCTAACGGCACACTATCTCAAATCTGGGCGAAGTGAACGGGCCGTTTCACGCTCTGTCGCCTCCATATTTGTTTTGACCAGTCATGCTGCAGGAGGTGGGGATGTGTAATTGTCTCGCAGTGAAACGGACTCCGGGTGGCTCTGTTACAGCGTAGTATGACTGGTATGATCTGAGGCTAAATCTGATCCAAGCCGAACTTTTCTGTTTCGTCCTGGTAGAATACTGGAGGTGGCTCGCTGCTCTCAGCTCACTGACGTGGGCTTCACTACCTTAGCAAGGGTGAGTTCTGAGCCTCAGGGTCTCCTTCATACAGCCCAGTGGGCCACTTTCTTTACGCACGCACGCACGCACGCACGCACGCACGCGCGCGCACACACACACACACACACGCGCACCGGGTTTGAATGTGGCCCTTGTGGGGGGGGAATCTACAGTGTTTCAATATATAACCCAGAGTTTTCTTTTATCTGTGAAATGTTTCTGCCTTTGGCCTGTGGCAGGTGTTACATTTTTGGACTCCACACTTGCCAGAGCAGGATATTTTCAGCTGGGTTGCAACGTTCAACAAATGGGAACCGTTTTGATAATGGACAACTCAAAACTGTCCTTCAATACCATCATGAATGATCATTAATTACATTTGTCATTCCTTTTTATTCCTTCCATTTCAGAATTGTCATGAACTTGAAAAGATGGATTTGGAAGAATGCGTACAGGTTTGTTCTGCGTGATAATTGTGCACGGCGGTCGGTTGTTCTCACCGCCTGCATTGGGAGGGGACGTGTGTGTTTGTTGTGACGTTTTCTCTCTCATCTTCCCGTCAGATTACAGACGGTACACTGATCCAGTTATCCATCCACTGCCCTCGTTTGCAAGTCCTGGTGAGTGGCAAGGTCAAAGGTCAAAAGTGGCTATCAAGGGTGCTGGCTATTTTTTAACACTTTCTTGGATATTTCTGTTGGCCAAGTATCCTTCTCATCAGCATGAAATCATTTTGGGGAGAGATAAACTTGAAAATGAAAATAAATGATGTGGATGTGAATGTGATTCACACCTTAAAAACACACTTATTCCGAGTGGCATACACTGACAGAGTATGCCACTGTTACTTGTTACTTGTTTTTTTTAACTTATCTGAAGGTTTCTGAATGCTTTGAAAGGCGCCTCTAAATAAAATGCATTATTATTATTATTTGGTGTTGACATCAACATTAAATGGATGGTGCAAATACTTTGCTTCATGAGGAACACGGTCTTGTGCTTCAATCATTCATTGGAAAGGTTTAACGAATTTGTGTATTACCGTTCCGATTTACCCCATTTTATTTATTACATTGCAATTGTTCAAAACGAATAGCAAAGCAACAAAGGACTTATTTGAAACATTCTCCCCCTGCAATCCTTCAAAGTAGCTTCGGTCGGTGAGAAACACTGTAAGGACCGAACGGCAATGACCCCCCCCCCCCCCCCCCCCGTGTCCCCCCCAGAGTCTCTCTCACTGTGAGCTGATCACCGACGACGGCATCAGACACCTGGGCAGCGGGCCCTGCGCCCACGACCGGCTGGAGGTGATAGAGCTGGACAACTGCCCCCTGATCACGGACGCCTCGCTGGAGCACCTGAAGAGCTGCCACAGCCTGGACCGCATCGAGCTGTACGACTGCCAGCAGATCACCCGGGCGGGCATCAAGAGGCTGCGGGTGAGTCGGGCATGGGGGGGCAACACGGGTGAGTCAGGCAGGAGGTGGTGGTGGGGGGGGCGCAACGCGGATGAGTCAGGCAGGAGGTGGGGGGGGGGGCAACGCGGGGGTCCGTCCTCAAAGGAGAGGGTCGGGGGCAGCGTTTATCTGTGGTACCATGATTATGATGTTTACCTGTTGTATTGTACTGTTGCACTACTGCACTATTGCACTACTGTACTGTTGGACTATTGCACTACTGTGCACTGTTACTTTTTATTTCCCTACGACCTCTACAATTAGTACCCCCACGTGCGCTATCTGTTTATTGTTTAATGTTGCTACTTACTGTTTACTACCGTCATTTTAATTATTACTGCCACTTTTCCAGTATTGCACTACTCATGTACAGCTTTGCACTTCTGGTTAGAACGCCAACTACATTTCGTTGTCTCTGCACTTGCGCTCGTGCACAATGACAATAAAGTTGAATCTAATCTAATGTGCTGTATATCGCATGGTCATGCTGTGCTTAAGAATGATTAGGACATGGAAAGGGGTCGTCTACATACTAGAAAAATACGCAGCAGTGACGATGATGGAATATGGGAGAAGCTTAAGTGGTAAAGATGTGTCTGGGTGTGAAATATGAGGTATGGCGTCTTAGTCTTGGGTTGCCGGCATCATTTATACATCGGCATGCATTACCGTGGAGTTCATTTTGGGTTCATAGCCCCATTCAGTGATGAAAGTCCTGTTTTGGTATTCTGCATCCAGACCTGAGTGGGACTTTAATGATCTAGTTGCGTTGTTTCAATGGACTTGCAGTTGTTCTTTTTCTGTTAAAACATGTAGGATCACCACCTCCATGCACAACAACCCCACATCCATTCTATTGTGACGTGATCAAGGCGTTACTCAGATGAAGGTATTTTATGATCTGTTAACTGGTGATCTCTCACTCTCTCTCTCTCTGTCTCTCGGTCTCTCTGTTCCTCTCGCTCTCTCCCCCTGCAGACCCATTTGCCTAACATCAAAGTGCACGCGTATTTCGCCCCTGTGACTCCGCCCCCCTCCGTCGGAGGCAGTCGCCAGAGGTTCTGCCGCTGCTGCGTTCTCCTATGATTTTCAAAGATGGCGTCTCCCGCCGGCACCGCGGCCTCGTCGTAGGATCCCCGCCGCCGCCACCGCCGCCAACCGGCCCTTCAAAAATGGAGTACAAGTTGTTGTTTTTTTTCCCGCCTGACCCTCCCACCAACCCACCAACCAACCCTGCATTGGAGCGAGAGAGGGAGACCCCCCTCTAAACAAAACACGAAACCCCACGAAGGGAGATCTTCGTCCCAACAACATTCCTGTCTTCACCCCGTTGCCCTTCCAGCGTCGCCTCCTTCACACTCTGTGACAATACCACTCACATCGACGCAGTTCATGTAGACGACGACAAACGCAGGCTGGCACACACACACACACACACACACGAGAGAGAGAGAGGGTTGTCCTGGTTCATTTCCTTTCTGTCGGCAGCGCGGCAGTCTAGCATCTATCAGAGTTGATGGTGATTTGAGATTTGAGATGGTGAACATCGGGCTATCAGACACGCCCTGCCCGTGATTGGCTGGACGCGAAGGCTCTGGAAGGCATTTCAAGAGCACATATAGAACGCGTCGGGGGGTGACTGTTACAGCAGTGCCTATAGGGGTGCAAAAAAAAAAAAAAACCTTGACTTGATAATGCGGGCAAAATGAGTGGCAGCCATTGAGATGCAAATATTGTATTTATTTAATGACCGCCCCCGTCCCTCCCCAGTGCTGATGCTACCTCCAGGAAAAACAACCTGCGCCTGATTTCTAGTTGCCCCGCGTTACCTTTTGTTTAGCCAGACTGTTGCCGTGTCATTAACTGCCAGTACTTGACGACAAGTACTAGAGTCTTGGTTGTTAAGAGCTGTCCTGCCGTTGTCCCCGCCAGAGCCCACTCAGCGAGAGAGAGAGAGACACACACACACACACACACACACACCTCTTCATGTAGATATATTGTTTAAAAAAAAAAACGAATCACATACAGTCCTTGGTATATGCACACCACACGTTATGGGTAGTTTTATAGGCATGTGCAACCTTCATGAACACACACACACACACACACACCAGTCCAGCTACTGCTTTACCTTCCATCCTCTATGTGTCCTTCTCCCTCTCGATCTCTTCCTGTGTTACAATCAAAAGCCTATAAAAACAGTTTCATATTTTTCTAAAAACGGGACGCCGGTGAAGACTAAACGTGGGGACTCGAGAAGATGCCAAATGTTGCATGTATCAACTCTAGTTTTGTACGAAAAATTCAGAAAACACACACACAGACACACTAAAAAAAACAAGCGAACACACCTGTGTACATATAAGGGCGGTGAGTGTGGAGCGGAGGCTAACCCACACCAAGAATAACAACATGAAGAAAACAACGTGGTTTACTCACAAAGCTAACTCTGGCGCTGCGTCCGTGACGGAGAGCGTCCGGAGGCTCATGTCCACACGTTCAACCACACGTACCACAGCTGAATGTTGGGGTCCCGTGGCACAGGCGGTGTCGGCCACGGAGAAAAAAAAACAAAAACAAAACCTGGAAATATTAAGACGCAAATACAACAAGAAAGTCGACGAGAGATGCGAATGGACCTGTCTTTTTGCCGTCAGGTAAAAAAAAAAAAATGGGAACGAAAAAGCCAACTGACATCTAAAAAGTATCTCTATTTTCAGTTAGTTTTGGGTTTTATTCAGTTCTCATTTGTTTGCTTTTGTTTTAAAAATAATACCTGGTTACGAAGAACTGACCACACAGACACGCACACACACTTGGGGGAGTGAGATGGGGAGGTGTCCCCCCCCCCCCACCCCCAACCGACGAGAACTCTGATTGACGTTGACAAACCTTGAGTCAGCTCCCATGAGGCCTTGCAGCATACCGAGTGGTCTGGCACTCAGTGACCCCCAACTCCCCCGCCCCCCGCCCCCATCCGTCTGTCTGTCTGTCTGTCTGAGGCCAGAGACGAGGGGTGGTGGGGGCGGGTGGGCTGGTCGGCTGGATCAGACGGGTGGAGTTGGAGGAAGAGGAAGAGGAGGATGACTCTCGGCCTGAAGCTAGTGCACAATTGTGGTCGGGGGGGCTATTGCGTCACGGTGGCAGGTGATGAACTTAAAGCCACATCCGCTTTTTTTTTTTGTTTCTGTTATGAAGTATTGGAACCCCCCCCCATGGACCACAGTGATGGCACTCGCACCTGCTTCCCCCTTGGCCACGCGGCCTACGTTGTCTTTCAAAGACCGTTTTGTTTCTGTTTCTGTTGCTTTCTCTCGTGTGTGTGTGTGTGTGTGTGTGTGTGTGTGTGTGTGTGTGTGTGTGGTTTGGAGTGGGCCCGGTTTTGTATTTGAAGTCATGGCTTTATTGTGTTTCCCCCCCCGCCCCCCGTTGAGTTTTTCTGCCCTTGTGTTCCATGGTTTTTGGTCTCAACGCGTGTGTGTGTGCTTGTGTACGTGTGTGCTTGTGCCGCATCGAGAGTTTCTTGTTTTATAGATGCCCCTTGAGCAGCCTCGGAGCCTGTGCATCGTGGTGAATGTTGACATGAGGTGGGATGTTTGGACAGGATTTGAGGAGGTGGAGGAGGAGGAGGAGGTGGTGGTGGTAGTGGTGGAGGAGGAGGGTTTGTATGTAAAATGTTGGCTGTAGCCTTTTGGTCTCCTCCTCTCTTCATCTTCCTCCCTGTCGTGCGCTTTCCTTAAAAACTGCTTCCAACAATCCTTTTATTTTGGTTTTTTTTTAGTATTTCATTTCAGAAAAATTCCCACAGGAGGCATAAAACAAAAGATGAATTGAATTCGTATGACCTCACCGTATGGAATGTCAATATATTTTTCTCCAGCTAGCATCCCTACGACTACAACTGCTATTGTGCCCCTGCTCCTTCCCTCCGCACACCATCTCGTGGATGGTCGCTAGCCAGCAAGCAAAAACACTGAATTGTCCTTCATTCATGTTTTTAGCATTTGACCGTGTCTTGGGGGCCGTGGAGGGATAAAGCAGTAACCGTGGAGTGAACCAGATGTGTTTTTGTTTCAGGAAGCCTGTGTGTGTGTGGGGGGGAGGATTAGAGTGGCAACTGGGGAGCTCAGGCGGCACGCGAGGTGTTTGAGTGCAGTCACCGTTGGGTTTAAAGGACTCTGGGCCTTGACGTCAGCGCCCGCCCGCTCGCCCTCTTCGGAGCGTGCTCGAGCGCGGCACGCTCCGAAGCCACCCGTCGGAATATAAAATTTCAACAACAAAAAAAGTGCTTATTATCAAGCCGCACACGCTCAGACACTGGGTGGGTTGCGAGCGAGTCAGACTTAAAATGGAGGAGTGAGGAGGAGATTGCCAGCAGTGGAGACAGACAAACGAGACACTAAAGATACTTTATTCTAAAAAAAGAATGTATATGGTTCGCAAAAAGTGAGGATAATAATCATTATTATTCCATGGCATTAAATGCACTAAAGAGCAGGACACCAGCACATGTGTCTGTGAAGGCATATCATTTAATACAAACGCTTTTGGCCTGGCTCCATTTTGTTTTTCCTTCAGTTGATGTATCAGCTAGACTATGACATGCTATTCGCCCTTGGTTAGCTTGTTTTTAATGCACATTTCTTCCCAGCACTGGAGTGGAGCTAAGGAACAGGCAATAGAGAAGGGCAAGTGGTGGCTCCACAGTGTGTTCTTGGTAGATGGACACTTGAGCAATTACAAATTCGATTTTGACAATGACTAGTTCAATATGATTACTGTAAATTATCTTTTTTCTTTTATCTTTTTTTTTATAATTAACTGTTATAAATGAATATGTATGTATGAATAAATATATGCCTATATTATTAACACGCGTTTGGCTTTTGGTCTGGATGGGTTAAGTCTTTTTAATTTATTGAAATGTTTTACCTCATAATAGCACTAGAGGGCAGCAACAGGCCGTTTAATTCTGTTCATATGCCACTCGATTGGAGGGTACTTACTCATTTGTGGATTCGTTTCGAGACTGAACCGCCAAAGGCCACTTGTGACACGCTTAAGTTTCTATTTTGCCCCCAATTCTCTTTTTGAAAGTGCATAGTTAGACAGGGACCAAGCAGTTAAGTATTCACTTACCATCTTATGGTCTACATAGAGCTGCTAGGCCTTCACCCACCTGTGTCTCAAACGTGTGATTTAAAATGGAAGTGCACACACACACAGAGGGAGTGCTCTCGTTTTCTTTTTTTTATTGGGATGGAAAGAACATCACAGCTTGCTGTCCTCTGACTGGCGGCACCATGACGACCAGCGACTTCTCGGGGATCTGATCAGGCTGTCTGGCCGCAATGGGATTCATTTTTTCCGTCCCCCCCCCCCCCCCCCCCCCCCTGCTGCTCAAAGGATTGTTTTTTGTCCACCTCGATTGTTTAGTCCCCTCACGTCACCCCAGGAGGTATCAGGAGAGTATGGTGACGATGCCCTTAAATTGGCTTTGTTCAGCATAGGCTTATATATGTAAAGCTGGACAGTGACACGTGTGGTTGCTTATAGCGAATGCTTTGACAAGTCATGCTGTGGAGGGTCTCTTTTCAGTGTCCATTAGCAAAGCTTAAGCTTTCCATTGAGTTACTGCGCCCCTGAACTTCATTGTAGCCTATTTATGTGGTTTACCTTCGCAGTGTATTACAATGTGTAATTAATTATGTCTACGCATAATCAGAACCAGAATCATACCGATAAATTTATACTTTATCGATCCCTGTGGAGAAATTGGATAATAATAGGCCTAAATGTGTACTCAACCTACATTTTACAATTCGGCCTCACTCCATTTGTAATTTAACGGAATGGGATTTTTTTTCATCTGACCTGGTTTAAAAAAGGATTGAAAATTGTAGCTGTGCAACAGATGGGAACACATAGTGTCGTATTTATCAAGCATCTTAAATCCCCTCAGAAGACTGTCTTTGTTCTTCTACAGCATCTTCTCGACACTTGGCTTACTATCACACGAAACGTGTGCGCGCCTCGTCAGCCCAGGCCACGCCCACGTCCACTGGGTGTACACTACATCCAACTCGGTTGTAAAACTGCTCCAATCACGTCCATCATACACACGGGGAGGCGTGCCTTAGTTTGCGGTTAAATTAAATATCTCCTCCTAGCCGAGCAGATAATATTGCGATGGAAGTGCTGCACGGCTTGTCTCTGTAACACAACCCGGTCTACTACAGAGCTACTGACAATTCTGTCGTATGTTTGTGTTTTGTTTTTGTTTTTTTTCCTCGGATGACTGGGCTAACATTTTTGGACAACTGGGGGACGGACATTCTGGATCTTACTGATCTTATGAAGTGTTGGTTTTGTAACCCCTCCAACGCACTCGGGTCAAACATTGTCTTTATTATGCTTATCCTCACTTAAGTGAGTCTTCAGTCGGACACCTTGCAGTGCCTTTCTCTGTGTTGCTGTGGGGTTTTTTTCCTCCACATTTTGGACATCCCAGTCCACGGCGCGCGGGGCGCAGATGGCCACGAGCCGCACGAGCCGTGTTCGTTAGTAGCGCGCGCGCGAATCGCTTTGATGTGGATAAGTGTGGCGCGTGCGGTGCCCCTCGCGCGGATAGCAAGCCGCACGCTCTCCGTCCGCCACGACACAACGACACGCGTTTTTTTGTTTTTGTTTTTGTTTAACGTTTGTGCTCTTTTAACGTTTAAGGTTTAAAAAACAAACAAAAAAACACGGACTTAACCCCGACACACTTGGGGTGATGACGGAAATTAACGAGATGGAGAATGACTCGCAACTCCAGCGCTATCCGAGCACTATGTCCATTCAGCCGGTGTCGTCTAAGGTAGGCTACCAGAAGTACATGTTGTGTATTTTTGTGTGTGTGTTTTTTTTGTCGTCATTCAGGCTCGCTACACGAAACGGCATCGCTCTGCCTTTCATTTAACTTGCCGTATGCAAGACGTGTGTTTTAAACTTTGTGCTGTTATAATTCTCACATTTAATTCTTAAAGATGGAGTCAAATCACATGAGCTGTCTTTGAATCGTATTCTAATCGATGCCATGTTTTAATTTAACTCTGCAATTATAGAACCACACACAACATTGAAGTTACTCTGGAGAGAGTACAGAGCTTCGTGCGTCACTATATTAAACACTCTTACGTCATATGATGTCAGCTGCTCCGGCCGTCGACGGATCAGTTCATAATGTACGCTACTTTTCCTCATTGTGTTGTGCACCATCACACCCGGGTATTGGCATACGAATTCATAATGCTCAAGGACTAGTTAGTAGAACGCACGACAAAGGGATACTTTGGTTGTGTCGGTGAACGTAAGTTTAATAGCTCCCGTTGGCACGACTAGAGCTCAGCCTTTTAAACAGCTGTTCTCAAAGTGCCAACGCTTTGGGGTTTTCAATATTAACCGAGATTTAGTTAATCGTTTTAAACAAATGCCACAAATGCTAAGTGTTGTTTTTAAACATTCCAAATGCTTTATTACACACAAAAAATGGCTCAGTGCACCCGGGATGAATCGCCTACACCTTCATACTCTTACACACTTTAATTAGCCTATATAAGACAACTTTTTTAATCACAACCCACCATTTTCGTCTAACATCCAAAGAGTGATCTTATGCCTAGTATAGGACCCAGATGGGAGGTGGCGATTGTCCATTGGTAGAACAGCTATTTACCAGTGGAACCAATGATCTACCGAGAACATCCCCGCACATGACAGACAACACAAAGCCCTGCCGTTTGGCTCTTCAATCACTCCCTCTGTCCTCTGGCTTGACGCTCTGCTGCTCCCATAACCGAAGGCTCAGGGCCAAATGTATTTGACTCGCTGACCTTTAACCCAAAGTCGTCTCTTGATTGACTCCTCCTTGACTCTGTCATCCATCTCTGAGGGCGACAGGTTAACTTCTTCATCATTTAGTGCCGCTGTGTTTCAATAAATTATATATTGATTTTTTTTTTTTGTGGTTACATGGATTCACGCCCACCCATAGCTAAAGAACTATGGGTGGAATCGTTTGTGTGGATTACAGTTGTAGGGTTAATGGCATAAGACCCGAGGAGACCAGGGCTGATAATCCCAGGGAAATTAAAAAGCCAAGGAGGGAAGTCTCTTCTAATAAAGACTCCATCTTCTAATCAATTGGCTCATCTCTATTTTAAAACTGCTAATCAAGCCAGCATCTTGTTGAGATGCAAAAGGGATACGCTCTAATTTGCTCCTGTCATATCGGTGGTATAAAAACTACCCCGGGGCCTGGAGGTATTATTTATGAATAGTGAAGGATGGCAGACACCCAAGAGATGATCCGTGGAGCGTTGCCTGTGGAAATACCCCTGTCAAGATCGATACCGGCAATAAAACAGAAACAACAACAAAGATGGTGATGGATGAGTAGAGAGAGAGACGACCAGGCCAGGCTTTTTAATATGTGAGCTGTGGCTTGTTTATGGCCAGGGTTTGGCAAAAGTGTTATAGAGGAGAAAATTAGCTTTTCGAGAAGTGAGTGTTTTCCGCTGTTTCTGTGTCGTACGTTTGCAACAGCTCTCACCTAATTTGGTGATTACCAGGACAAGACAAACTTTGCTCTGTGTTTACGTAGGCTGCCGTGAAGCTAAAGTAAGCAAAGGTTTGTTGTTGTTTTCTTATCAGATGTAACACCATTACCTTACCAGCATGAATCCATATAAGACTGGCGGTGTTTTCAGAGGGGAGTAAATTGTTACACAAAACCAACACAAATCAGGGCACGGCATCACCAATCAAAGTGTGCGCGAGGCATAGACGGCAACACACATTGGCACAGCACATATCTGCATCTTCAGGACAAATCGTCTGTGCGTATGCGCATGCGTGCATGTGTGCGCGTGCGTGCGTGTGTGTGCGTGCGCAAACAGACAAATAGCACAGGGAGAGGGATGAGTGCTGGGTGTGCCTCTACCGTCTAATATTCCAACTACGAATCTGCATTTCTCCAATGCATATCAAGTGGCTTCAGCAGGAGAGGATCTTTCGGATTCTGAAATGAATCCATTGCCCACCATGTCCCCTCATCTTCAAAGAGGGGAGGTGGTACATGTCGCTGACTGAAGAATCAAAAGATGGAGAGAGAGATAGGCTTAACGTGATACCCAGTTGCATATATTACGATGGGAAGATATGCCCTTAAAATGATAAAATATAAGCTTTGAAGCATTGAGTGTGAGAATATTGATATGAAACCTTAAATGTTCCTATACTTCATGTAATGACCCTCAGTTAGACTGTTAAGAGTTGTATTTTGAATTCATAAACATTTTGGGGTATTTATTAATATGGTCTAGAATTCCCCATAATAATCACACCATTACATTTGTCCTTGTCGCTCCCAGCCCTACGTGCAGCGCTCACGCTGAAGAAAGAAAATAGATTCAGAAACTGCTTCCCTCCTCTGAACTAGTCAAGGAGCCGTATCTTCACAGGCCTGCTGCTGAAGCTTGGTACTACTATAGGGTCCCCGTGCCTGGAGGTCTATGATGAGACATTCTGTTAGAAGTGATCTGCACCTAGTGACTCATGGAACAGGCAGCCATGCGGACCACATGAGTTTATAAATCAACATTATTATCACCGAGACAGACTGGATGATACTGTTACGCTGAAATGATTACATTTACACATCATTCACCAACACATCTGTCGGTGACTGGTCTTCACATGGGAGGTGAAATGGAGTCACACACTTCACAATAAACAGAAACAGGTCTACACAGTCTCAATGTGCTATAGTTTTTTTGCGTTTTGGGTTTATTTTCTACTGAAATGTGTGAAGGGATTTGTACACAACAACTAGATTCCACATGTTATTTGAGAGAGGATTTAAAAGAGAGGATTTGACGAGGTACAGCTTTGTATTTCCGCATCATTAAGAGACAAGCCAGAAGTGATGAGCATTTCGTCTCCTCTCTGTGTCGGCTCATTCGACTCTGCCCGCCAAAAAGAACCAGCTCGCCCAGCCCCCAAACAGCTCTTTATGATCAGTAGCATCGCCAATTGTTGCTTTTTTCCTCCTGCTCGGTATTATTGTGTGTACATATGCTGTTGTGTGCAGTTTTATTCATGGCGTCTGCTTTGCATTTATGCATGTGTCTCCTTTAGATGCTCCTTTAGAAACAGCCCCACAACCATGAATGCACACTCATGTTCTGTGTCACGTTGACGTGTTACACTTTACGTAATGTATTTACCAACGGTTGATTGGATTGGCAGCTACAGAAAGGTTTTGGAGAGCCGCTCAATCTGTCGATGCTCACTGGCTCCCGTCCTCACGGGGGGCTCCGAACAGACCGGCTGCCACGTGGCTCCGAGCTGCCCCTCATCGCTAGGGAAACCAGCTGAAGAATGTGTAGAACTCGGTGTCCGAGAGGTACAATGCATGGTACAATACATGTACAATCGTTAACAATCAACTTCAACTAATAGGAATCTAGTAATCGTTGACTAATGCTGTTCATGTTAACGAGGTTAGTTAATCCTGAGTTGATGCTTATTACGGCAATGAACTAATAATGTGAATTCATTGTTGATCGTTGTTATCGTAAAGTGTTACCCAACTGTTGCCTCACATTCACCCATTCATACACCTTTTGTGATGCGAGCCATTCAAGGTGGCAGCCAAGTTGTCGTGGAGCAGTGAGGGTTAGGCGTCTCGCTCAGGTACACCTCGCCAGCTCAGCTAAGTGAAGCTTGGGAATCAAACCAGGAACCTTCGGATTGGCAGACAACCGGAGCCACTGGCAGCCGGATGAAGACGCAACGACATTCATTGGATCTCTTTTCAAAAAAGAAAAGGAAGGAATACTATATTCTTTTGGGGTGTAGGGCTGGGTAATGTAATTCAATTAAATTATGTGTCTGTCTTTAAGTGTTATCTCAAAGCCCGGAGAAATAGTGACTCATCATTACAATATCCAGTTGTCTAGCAAAATCGAATTTATGATTAGAAACGATGACCTTAAAAAAAAGAATGAGGCTTGAAACAGCAAATGGAAAGAACATTTTTTTTCTGGTCTTTTTTTTTGTATATTTTATTGTAATGACCCTCTGTCAGACCATTTTGAATGGTACTTTGAATTCATGAGCATATCGCGTTAAAAAGTCCTCATGCTTATCATGACAATACGTCCTCTCATCGTGTTCTGCCAAGATGAACAGACAAATCACGTCCGACATGCCAGTTGATTTCTGCCTCCATACACGCAAGCTTGTAGACACGCACGCACACACACACACAAGCGTGCATGGACACACGCTCACGCACACACTGTAGTACAGAGGGGGGTGTAAACATGGCCCGTGGTCCTGCATTGTGCAGAGCGTACTGTCAGACGGACAGATAAACAGATTGGACAGACGCACACACACACACACACACAGCGTCTGTGGCGTACCGATTATCTGTCCACCCGTCTGTCTTCTGTTGATGTATTCCTCCCACCGGGGACAGATTAACACACACACACAAAGACACCCCCCCCCCACGCCCCGTCCTCCTATTGTCACTGCACATCACGGTAACAAATAACCAGCCCGTTAGAGCTAAACTAGCATCTTCATCTCCGCCCCGGAGTCCACACCAGGGGACACCCAGCTTTATCGGATCAACGTCAGGTGCACGGGGAGCCGGCCGGCGCGCTCCAAGGCTGATGGTTGTGAAGACGTGGTATCTTCACCTCTTTGATGGGCCTGCTTCTGGCGTGCCACGTCCATCAGTAATACAGAAAGGCTCAGTCGATGCAGCTAATAAGGGACAATCAAGGCTTGTCACGGCAGAAGGCACCAGGGGGATAATGGCATACTACGCAATTTGTGTGCCTGTAGTTCACCAGAGGCCCACGTGCCTGTGTGTTTGTGTGTGTGTGTGTTGAGCGCGTGTGTATGTGCATGCTTTAGCCTGGACATTAGCGCAGGGCAGTGCAGCAGCATTGAATGATGATGGCCCTCCATCAGGTTCACAGTAGCCAAATAATAGCGCCCATGTCATTGTGAGATATGATCCCATGTTTAAAGATGGAGTCATCGGGCCCTTGCACATGCCCCTTCACGTTAAATGCTCCGCTGATAGAGGATGAAGATGAGGATGTATAAACTGTCTTGTCACATTCAATCACCATGGCGCCTCCAGCCAGCATCGCCATGGAAATACCATTCTTACGCAGCTGTTAATGGCCCAGAGCCATGGGTGCTGTCAAAAGAACAGGCTTATGGTCCCGGACCGTGGACAAACAAATGCGACCCCATTCAATGTAATTGCCAAAGAATTAAGGCGGAGCCTTAGCCCAAGGGGGTCCTGGGAGTTATAGTTTTTATTGTGTTGTTTTCCAATAACATGTTATATTGTGTGAGTCATTTTGCTCCCACAGGTGTAAAGATCACAGCATATTGTGGTGTTTATAGCTGCACTGTGTCACTCGGGTACCCTTGTTCTCTCTTTCAATTGTATATATGTTTTATGTTATATATGCTTTATGTCCTGTGTGGGCCTGTATGTGTGTGTGTGTGTGTGTGTTTACATGTTGTGTGCCTGTGTGTGTGTGTGTGTGTGTGTGTTTCCATGTTGTGTACCTGTATGTGTGTGTGTTTCCATGTTGTGTGCCTGTGTGTGTGTGTGTGTTTCCATGTTGTGTACCTGTATATGTGTGTTTCCATGTTGTGTGCCTGTTTGTGTGTGTTTCCATGTTGTGTGCCTGTATGTGTGTGTGTGTGTTTACATGTTGTGTGCCTGTTTGTGTGTGTGTGTTTGTTTCCATGTTGTGTGCCTGTATGTGTGTGCGTGTTTCCATGTGTGCCTGTATGTGTGTGTGTGTGTGTTTCCATGTTGTGTGCCTGTGTGTGTTTCCATGTTGTGTGCCTGTGTGTGTGTTTCCATGTTGTGTGTGCCTGTATGCGTGTGCGTGTGTGTGTGTGTGTGTGTGTGTGTGTGTGTGTGTGCAGCTCCAGAGACTGAAGCGCTCCCTGTCCTTCAAGTCCATCATGCGCAGCAAGAGCGTGGAGAACTTCTTCCAGCGGTCCTACAGCGACGCCCGCCTGCCGCCGGACTTCATCGGCGACGCGCCGCCGGCGCCGCCATCGTCGTCCTCGCCGTCGTCCTCGCCGGCGCCGGCCCGGCGGCCCTCCTCGCCCGCGCACGAGCGCTCGCCGTCCCTGTCGCCGTCGCTCAGCCCCAACCCGTCCCTGTGCTCCCACTCGCCCTCCCTCAGCCCCTCGCTGTCCACGGCGGCGCGGGCCCCCGCCGGCCCCCAGGTCACGCACTGCTTCCAGGAGCACGTGTTCCGCAAGCCCACCAGCTGCCAGCACTGCAAGCACATGATCGTGGGTAAGGAGTCTTACCCCCCGAGGGGGAGGGGAGGGGAAGGGGGGAGGGAGGGGAGGGGAGGGGGTTCTTTGGTGTTACTGTGCCGATCCGACTCGTCTGTCTGCTCCAATGAGTCACCACGGATTTCGGTTGTCGTTGTTTTTTGTGGGTGTTTTTTTTTTTCTTTCTTCCTCTTGCGCTGTCGTGGCGTGGGGGGCCTCATCCATCATTCAGTTTTCACTGTGATTGTGAGTGCTGGCGTTGTAATACGATTACTGCTGTTTGACTGTGTAGACAGAGAGAGACAAAGAGAGAGAGCGAGAGAGAGACAGAGTGAGAGAGAGAGAATGCTGTAAGCCAGGGCAGCAGTCACTCTTTGCTTCCAGGTCCACCGTCGTTATTGCCTTCAAATCTCATCTAACGGAGAGGTTAAGGTGGCCTTGGGAAGTGAGAACGGCTCACAGCCACCTTCTTCAATTAAAATGAGGTATACATGCACTACGTGATTAGACTTTGCTAAGCCCATGCTAACGCTTAACCTAGCAACTCGTCATTAACGACAAGGCACCTCAGCACAACTTTTGCCGCGTTACAGTGCAGCGAGTGTACAGTGTCTGATGATAAGACATGTAACATGTGTGTGTGTGTGTGTGTGTGTGTGTTGTTGACGTGAAGGTCATCGGAGCGTCCAATAATACCCAATTTCTGTCTGCGTAATCTACTTCCTGTCACCGTGATTAATCACAGGTCCCGTTTCATCGTTCTAGTTTTTGGTTTCAGTGCTGCTGCGTGCAGCGTGTTGTTTTTTTGCGTTCTGAGGCGTGGGCCTCAGAACGCACAGCTGTTGCTCTCTCTCCCCTCGTTCCAGCTCTAACCACCATCATCATCATCATCTTCACCGCGTTACGCTGGTGGGATGAAGGTGGGCACTGAGCAGTCACGGTGTTCATTTATTCTCGGAAAGCCTCGGAGAGCTGATCAGATGATTTTCTATTTCTAACAATTGAAATGTACTGAGGCAAGGTGGATACACAGATATAAAGTTAGATATGTAATTTATTCATCCAAGGGGAAATGAGGGCTTTACAGCAAGACACACACAGAAGTAGTAATAATAAGAATACTTTTACTTTTATTATAATTAAAAGGTAAGTGACAATGTGATAAGAATTAAATATACACACAATTAGTTACAAGGTTAGTTAACCTCACCAGAAGCTATGGCAGTGAGAAATACCTTAGAAAGTGCTTTATTTGATCCAATGTTTGCTTGTATGTGTTGCGCTGCTATGATGCTGTGTGTTGATTGTGGTACCCACTGTGCTCCTGACCATCCCTGCACGGAGAGACACCCCTCCTCGCTAAGTCTTCTTCTTCCTTGATAATTAAGAGCTAGGGGAAGGCTGTGGTAAAACACAGCCTGTCAAGCCCTGTGAGACTGGAGACCGGTGCCCCGGGGGCTTCCGGGCTCGGGTGCCCACAGAGGAGGCCGGGCACCCGGTGGGTTGTACGTGTGCCAGCGTGCAGTCAGGGCCACATTTACATCCATTTGGTAGAAGACCAAGCAGCATATGCTGCGCTGTACAGCCCACGATGAAAAACAAGTTGATCCACCCACTCAAAAGTTAATGTGATTGGCTAATGTGGCCATTGGACACGCTGTCCAAACGACAGTGACCAACACTTTCCTCAAACAGAAGTAATATCAGTGGTGAGTTGATGACTGTATTGATCTGTGTGCGGGTGTATACTGTCTCTGCGTGCGTAATGATATCGTAACGTGTTTGGCGTGCTAATAGGTCTGGCCTATACTGTTATGTTACTCTTATCTGTCAGATTGTGTTGGATTGTGCTCTTGGCCTATGATTCACCTTCATGTGAGCCTTTCTCCTCTATCATATTGGTGGCATTGATTATTGCTTTCCGTGCGTTTCATGGTGTGTATCGGTAGTTAAACTTTTGATTTCCAATCCCTGTAAATCATTTCTTGGTGTGTGTGTGTGTGTGTCGGCCACTTTTATTTCCCAATGGTGAAAAAGCACCACTGTCAAACATGAAGGGGCACCTGTGGTAATTGACTTCACCTGACTTACCTGTAGAATTTTACTCCCAATATCCCCCCCCCCCCCCCATAGCCATCAGTATCAACAGAAAATGTGATCTGAGCTGTATGCCAATTAATTCAATACTGTGTGTTGTTTTTTTATATTGTTGACACCATTCAAAGTCAAGGATTCTTGGTATTTAGAAACTACAAACCAAGAAATTGATGAACAATACAATGTCCAAAATTGTATTTTAAGTGTCTCTGTATTAATTATTATCGCGTGTGCGTGTTTTTTCAGCAGAGACTTTAATTATGAAGCATTTATTATGAAGCTTTTTCTCTCTGTGCCAAACATAACAAAAAAACAGGACGGTCACAAAACCACCGCCAGCAGAAGCCTGTCAGTATCTGAGATCGTTGTGGTTTATGCACTCGTATCATCACTATTCTCAGGACGGCCTTATGACTCACTCCCTCCCTTTCTCTCACTCCACTGATCTCTCCCTCTGGTCTCTGTCATTCTTCAGGTAACTCCAAACAGGCTCTTCGCTGCAAGACCTGTAAGATCGCAGCGCACCTGTGGTGCACGTCGGAATTATCTCAGCAGCTGTGTCACGGAAAGGTGCGTCTTGGGCCCCACGCTGGCAACCACCTGCACTATCACCGTGCTCCAAGTCACATGCACCACGCTCACAACCACATGCACTATCACTGTGCTCCAAGACACATGCACCGCGCTCACAACCACACGCACTATCACCATGCACCAAGATACCAGCAACACACTCGCGACCACATGCACTATCACCGTGCTCCAAGACACATGCACCAGGCTCACAACCACATGCACTACATGTATTACCATGCTCCAAGACACATGCACCACACTCACAACCACATGCACTACCACCGTGAACCAAGACACATACACTGCACTCACAACCACATTCACTATCACTGTGCACCAAGACACATACACTGCACTCACAACCACATTCACTATCACTGTGCGCCAAGACACACGCACCATGATACCAGCACCACGCTCACAACTACATGCACTGTCACTGTGCACCAAGATACACGCACCACGCTCACAACCACACTAGCTGCACTAACACACAAGACTCTGACTCCACATGGCCAGGTGGGCAGTTAAGAACAGGGGTTGACGTCCATTAAATGTTGTATTACATTTTTTTTTATTATTGAAATGTTGTCTACCGATAAAAAAGTGCCGCCCATGTAGCGAACAGCATGTAGGCCCCCTTGGGTGGCTCAGACCTCTATTGTGGTTCATAAAAACACACGTTAATTCGACTCCCGGCGAGTCATTGTGTTGCATGGGTGGGCAGAACGCATCACTTTAGTGTGCCAGCCTTATTGCCACTCTCAGTCTCAGAGTGCTTTGTTCAGCGACCTTGAGGCGGGGGAGGTAAACACACCCGCCGGCGCACGCGGCGTCTTCATTTACACGCGGATGTTTCCGGAATACAAGACGTCTTAGGCAAAGTTTAGACGACACACTGTGGAGGATTTGGCTTTGTTTGTTTTTCACGAGGTGGCTTTTCAGCCGCATTAATGAAAACCCCAGAGTGCACGACACCGCAGTCATGCTTGATCTGAACATTCCCTCGCAGCCCAGGGATGGCTCACGACACGGGCTGAGGCGCTCGCTGACACACAACGTTGCCGCGCGACCGCCGACCGCCCCCCGAAGCGCCGGCTATCGATCAGAAACCGAGAGAAATCTCATCACCGTCATCACCATCATCACCATCATCACCATCATCATCATCGCCATCATCATCATCGCCACCACTGTTGTGTTCATGCTCAGGCTTGACTGGACTGCCACATGAAACGCATTAAGCAGAAGCAGGAAGATGATTGCGTGTGTGTGCGTGTGTGTGTGTGCGTGTGTGTGCGTGTGTGTGTGCGTGTGTGCCTGTGTGTGTACATGTGTCAGACTATTGATTGTCACCCATCTAAAGGAACAGAAAAGGACACCAAAACACAAACCCCCATTTTGTGCGTTATTATTTCCCCGCACCGCATTCCTCCGGGACCCGTGGTTGAAACCATCATCGGGAGGCGAAGGACAAAGTCACCATCGCCGACTAAAAGCGGCGCTTGTTCCTCCCGCTCCACGTGATATCGCTCGCACGTCGGCGACGCCCAGAGTCCTCGCGCGACGCCCGCCTTCGCTTGGCTTTCCGTGGCGACGCCCTGCGGCTCCAGAGCGTCCTCTCATCCGCGGCGTGCCACCCGGGGTCCAGCCATTCACGCTCGCGGGAAACTCCCGCTTTAATTAGTGTATTACGAAGACCGCGGCCGGCTTAATGGCCTTGAGTGGGCCGCTCTGCAGCGCTCACACTTTGTCTTGAGGCGTGCGCGCCTGTAAACAAAGCGCTAATGGAAAGCGCTAAATGTGCGAGTGTGTAATGAGAGTTTCTTCCTGGTGTCCATTAGTCAGGAGCGTTCAAGCGAAACTTCACATCACCCATGCTCATCAACGACCAACTGGCCGTCGTCAAGGAGGTGCAGCCCAGCCAAGGTAAGGCGGATGGTGCGCGTGTGTGTGTGTGCTTGTGCGCACGTGTGTGTGTGTGTGTGTGTGCTTGTGCGCACGTGTGTGTGTGTGTGTGTGTGTGTGTGTGCTTGTGCGCGCGTGTGTGTATGTCTGTGTGCGTGTGTCTGTGTACGTGCGTGCATGTGGATTTGATTAGATTGTTGCTGATATCAGAATGACCAATAAGCTGTAGAGTATGTTGCGATGTACAATGTGTGTTTCGCTGTATTGCTGTGCACGTAGCATTGTGTGTGAACGTGTGCGTGCATCTGTGTGTGTGCATGCATGTATGTTTGCGTGTGTGTGTGTGTGTGTGCGCATGCATGTATGTTTTGCGTGTGTGTGCGCATGTGCTCACTTATTCACAATCAGCTCTGTCCCCATCCTTCTGGGCAAAATAAATGGAGCTCCTTCTCCATTTTTTGCAGTGTAAACTTTGTCCTGTTGCTGATGAAACCCGTGCTGTTAGTTTCCCTGACTGCAGGGGGACGCACATGTTGCCCTGCAGGAACATGTGTTGAGCAGCAGCGGCAGCCTGACTCCCTGGTCTCGGTATCTAGGGTCTGACCTTTATGGGGGCAAATGAACAATGAGCCCTGTGGTAATCAGACTGAATACATTAGCGGTGTGGGTTGTGTTTTGGCCGTTCCTTATTTTAAGGGCACATTTGTCATTTCTATCCAGAGCCCCGATTTAATCTCTGACCTTGCTTCAATGGCATTTTAATGATTTTTCAAAATGAAAAAAAAAAAATCCAATCCCTCAAAAAGTGTGTGCTTCTTCACGCTGCCAACTGCGCGTTAACCTGACTGTTACTTGGAACCGATCTTCCTTTTGGCAACGACAGCAAGTCGAGCAGCATGAAGACATGTTTAACCACCCTCTGCGGTCATTATGTTTCTCTCCTGATTTACGGCGGCCATTTTGGGCCTTTGGTGATGAGTGATCTAAATATAACCGGACCCTTAGAGACCAGGAAAACAATAGTCCCAGTGAAGGGTGTTCAACTTCCAACGCCTGTTTTAGAAAATGTGTGGGTTCACGTAATGAGCGTGTTTACAGTGCGCAGGAAGGCTAGCTAGCCATCACTGCGCGTGTGGGTGTGTGTGTGTGTTTGTGTATGTGTGTGCGCGCGCATGTGCCTGTGTGTGCATGCACCCAAATTAGGCCTTTGTGTGTGTGTATGTATGAATGTGTGTGTGTGTGTGTGTGTGTGTGTGTGTGTGTGTGTGCGTGCGTGCGTGCATTTGCCTGGCATGGTAGCGCATGTACCCAACACCTACCTGTGTGTGCGGATTCATTGGCATGGCGTGTGTGTGTGTGTGTGTGTGTGCGTGCGTGCATGCATGTCACCCAATGGAGGCCAGTGCGTTCTCAGTGTGTGTGTGTGTGTGTGTGTGTGTGTGTGTGTGTGTGCATGCGTGCGTGCGTGCGTGCGTGCGTGCGTCTGTGCGTGCGTGCGTGCGTGCGTGCGTGCGTGCGTGCATGTCCACCTGCACCCATTGCTGTGTGGGTTTCTGTGTGCTTTCAGAGGCGGGCCGCGCGCGTCTCGACCCCGTGTACGCCGCGTTGCGCTACGGGACCTCGCTGGCACAGATGAGCCGGCCCAGTACTGGCAGCGTGTCAGAGTCGCCCACCCGCAGCCCGGTACGGAGCCCCCCCACCCCTGCCCCCTGTGGGCGGGGCCAGACCGGACCGGCGGCAGCAGCCCCGCTGGTCTGGGGTCCCACACAGGGGCGCATGCACGAGCGTAGCGCAAGATGGCGTGACTTGAGAGATGAGACCAGAGGCTGCATTGATCTTGATGAGATGACACAATATATATATATATAGATATATAGATATATACATCTACAGTATAGGGGTGAGAAGACTGTCAGAGCGCTGCTGGTCCCGTTTGAGCCCGCGTCTGTCCGCGCCAGCTCCTTCCGAGTCGGCGTGCTTTCCAGGTTCCCCACTGCAAGTACAGTGCTGGCAATCATGGAAAATATTGGCCTCGGGACAGGAGCCAAACTATGCTATTTAGAAGTCACAGACACACTTACTAATGTTTACCTCCAGCTTAAGACTCCTACCCACCAGGCGACAAACCCCCGATAATGAGTCTGCCATCTCAGTGAGGAGGGAGATGAGGGGAAGGAGTAGGGGGAAGGGGTTGGGGCTGAAGTTGGCTCTGATTGTGGTGAAGTATGGTTGGGGGGCTGTGTCAAGACACGTGATTTGGCTGCCCCCCCCCTGTAGAGTTGGGACGGAAACGTTTGTTTCAGAAGGGTTTGATATTTTGGGGGCCGCCTGGCGTAGCGTTGGGGGGGGGGGGGGGGACTGAGGGGGGAGTCAGCGGCGAGGGTGGGAGCAACCACTGGGGGGGAATCAAGCACGCTCCCTGTCACGGCTGGCTCAGAGATCTGGATTACAGTGTTGACAATCAGACATTCACCCAGGATTTACTCTCCTTGTCGTTTCAAATGGCTTCAAACTGCGACTGTTTACCAGGGCAGCGAATCCTTCTGTCCAAAAAAAACAAACGAAAAAACGCAGGCTTGCAACGTTTGTGTCAGTAAGTGACGTTCACAAATGACGTCCACGGGCCCCGCTGTCGATAAGCCCCTGCAGCCGTC